>JAKEKT010000072.1:52606-191631 GCA_021495925.1 Diplodia intermedia | reverse complement strand
GATCACGTTGGCTGTGGTAGGCGTGGTGGGGGGATATGCAAGTATCCGGATAGCCAAATGCGAGCTTTATGAACCCGCCGCAGGGAGCGCGCGGTCAGAAATCAGTTTCTCTGGTCTGGTTGTTTGTGTAGGATGCTCGAGATTTGCTTCTTCATTTTTTCATTTACGGGGTTGAGGCAGAGCAGAGCAGGGGGCCGTTTTTCTTCGTCAGCCAGAAGAAGATCCGATCATCAGTTGACGAGCAGTTGCCACTTAGACATATAGCCTGGGTTCCCCGTTGAGCGTGCGTGGTTTGGGGGGAAAAGGCCCCGTTGCAAACAAAGCTCGATAATGCGGGGAGATCGTTGTAAGTTGAAAAGGACAAATCACATACAAGATCGGTTCGATTAGTATTTGCAGCAACAAGAGCGAGTCGGAGTTGGAGCTCCTTGTCCGTTATGGACGACGACGCAAAAAAACCACCTCCTCACCGACTCCTATTCACATCCGCCAACTCAATCCCCCCCTTCCCATCCTCATCGTGCCTGAAACTCGCCCTCCTCACGCTGCTATTACCACCACCACCCCCCTGCTGCCCTCCCTGCAGCTCCTGCTCCGGCCTCGTCAACTGCCGATCCCCCGCCTTCAAATACCCCGCCGCCTCGCCCCTCTCCGCCTCATCGCTCTCCTCGACCTGGCTCGCGCTGCCCTCGCCCGGCTCCTCCGGGCCGCTGCTCTCCTCCTCATCCTCATCCTCGCCGTGGATGCCGCCGACGCTCTCCATGGTGAACGGGCTGGCCGTGGGGGCGTCCAGCACGGCCAGCTCGCGGGGCGAGAACCAGCGGGGCAGCAGCCAGGTGCGGGCGGGGATGAGCAGGAGGATGAAGACGGGGAAGCCGACGGCGGCGATGGTCTGGGTGATGGCGAAGGTGGCGGCGAAGCCGGCGAGCTCGAGCGCGACGAAGGCCCACACGGCGCCGCGGCGGCCGACGTCGCGCCGCAGCGGCTCGCCGCCGGGCGTCAGCGCGCCGTCGCGCGCGAGGAACGCGAGCTTCTGCGTGATGCCGTTGCCCTCGAGCGCCTGCACCCCCATGACGAAGAAGAGCCCGGCGAGCACCGCCTGCGGGATGAGGTGCAGCACGACGAGGAGCGGCCCCGTCATCGTGCCGAGCGTGAGCAGCCCCTGCGCGAGGTTGGACACGCGCTGCTCGACGACGTGGTCGACGACGCGCCGCGTGTGCCCTTTGTTGGACTCGTCGTCGTCGGTGACGGTGCGGGTGACGCAGAGGGCGTTGGTGTGGAAGGGGGCTTGCGGGATGAGGCCGTTGGGGAAGGGGATGCCGAGGAGGCCCGAGACGCCCGTAGTGAGGCCGAGGAGGAAGATGTCCCAATGGAAGCCGGCGGGTTTGCGGAGGGGGAATTCGGTGCCTTGGGCGATGAGGGAGGATACTGGGGAGTGGGGTTGTTAGTGGGTGCGGTGTGGTGGAGATGGAGGAGCGAGGCTTACCGTTGTGGTCGAAGTAGAAGAGGATCGTTAGGAGGATGGCGAAGGGGATGGCGAGGAAGACTTCGCCGACTTTGATGTCCCAGAAGTGGATGAACCAGCCCCTGTCGGTGGTGGGGTAGAAGGCTTTGCTCGTGGGCAGCTTGAGGAGTTCGATGCCTTCCATCTTCCCAATGTGCGTGAAGCCGGTGAAGAAGATGACGGTGAGAGGGGTGGCGTAGTCCTCGATGAACTTCCGTACATATCTATGGAAGAGAGTGCTGTTGCCAACGACGCCTCCAATGTACGCGACCATGAGGACCAGAAGAGCGATCATGATGGAAAGGTATGCCGACGTGTCGCCGGCTTCCCACTGGCGTGTCAAGACTTGGATTCCTTTTTGCAAGTAGATGAAAGCAACGTAGAAGCCGAAGATGTCGCAGGAGAACCGAGTGACATATCTCAACCAATTGCAGGCGTTTGTGACGGCAAGAATCCAATGCATGACAAGTGACCATCTGAAACGAGATTAGGGAGGCCGGGAACCATGACAGACTTTGTGGGAGCTTACAGGCCAATCCAGCACATGAACGAGAAATAGTTGATTCCATGAGGGACGATGATGTCGTACACCTGAACTGTTAGTGCTGGGCTCGTAAGGCAGGCATGGCGGACCTACGGTGTAATTGAAAACAGTAATGGGACCTGTTGACGTTAGCAAATGTTTCCCCATTCCCCTTGGAATTCAACGCATAGGCTCACCGGTGACGCCAACAATGACCAAAGGCTGGGCCGAGAAGATGGAAAAGACGACGGAGGCGAGCACAGAAGCCAGCAAGACTTCATTCACGCCAAAGCTGGAATCAGTTTTTGCAAACATGTCTAGCGAAAAAGCCAGAGCGGGGAGAATGCTGCCTACAAGTCAGAGAAGCTCACGGGTTGCCCGGGTCCAGAAATGCACGGCATATCAATTACTGTACTGTACGAATAACCTTACTTTGCAAAATACATGTAGATGGTGGCGGGGACGACCCTGTAGTCCCAAGCATCGGTCCAGTCGGAAACGTAATAAGGGGCGCGCCTGCGGATGTCATGGACGATGCCTCTGCACCAGCGGATCTGCCACCACTTGGCATGCCTGTGGGTGGAGGCGGTGCGGGCCGAGGCGCGCGTCGCGTGGCGACTCAGGCGGTCGTCGCTGCCGCCGGCGGGACGCATTTTCCAGGAGGCCAGAGGACGGCGCTTCTGCCACGGCTTGCGCGATCTGCGGTCAGTGGATGCGTGCGACGATCGACGCTGGCCGGGAAGACTGTAGGCGTCGGACTGGGGCATGGTGGGCGGCGGCAGGGCGCGGGCGAGGGGCGCTGGGTGCTGGCCACTCGGAGCGGACGGCGATGCAGCGACAGCCGGTGAGGGTCAGGGGAACATGGCCATGGTGGATGGGGATGCGGAGAAGTGAGATTAAGGTGCGTATCCGATCGCCGAGACGGTGGGGAGTCTGAGCGCTTGCTGCGTCCCCACACGCGTCATCGCCCGAGTCATTCCTGTCTGCCTTTTCAGCCGCCAGACCACACCGTCGCGCTAGTGCCGGCACCCGCTGCCGTGCTGCCCCTCTTGACTCGTTTGCCGAAGCCTTCGTTCCAAGCGAATGGCGGTGAGGCTGCCCGCTGTTTCCTTTAACCCTCCCGCTCCCGCTCCCACTTGCTGTCTGCCGCTTGGCTCTGCCAGCAGCCCAGTCTCCAGCAACTTTGCATGGCTCAAGATGACTACTGTTGGCAGCCTTTACCACCTTGCAGCGCCCTTGGATTGCTGCACAGCATCTTGGAACCGTTACTTGGATCCGTGGGCGCGCTTGCCTGATGGAATGCTATAACGTATGCAGAGTGAATGCGGAAGGCGAAGTCAACTGCTTCCCCGAGAAATGGGGTAGGTACACTCAACGTCTCCCGTTCTTTCTCAATCCTCTCTTTTCTGCCGCCCGTACGTTCTTTTCACTGCAGCCTCCCGCTCTCGCATCTTCATCACTTTCGTGTCCAGCTACACATCAGCCCCAGCATACGTCTATCCCCTCTCAAGCTATACATTAGCTCCAGCATACGTTTACCCCGTCTCAAGCCATACTTTGGCTTCAGCATACGCTTCCCCAACCCCTCGCTTCTACCTTCGACATGGCGAGCAGCATGAGTTCGCAGCAAACCCACAGCATACCTTCCCTTATCGGATTGGATCTCTATTGCCGACAAATCGCGGATCTACCCCGGCGAGCGGTTGCGGCTTTGCGCACGCCGATATCGACGTCACCACACCGGGGACGAAGCCAGCCGGTTGGTGGCAGCGCAACTACCACTAGGTCAGCGACAATACGCCCTTGTACCAGAATCTTGATGATGAGAAGAAACGGTGGGGCGCCAAAAAAGACAGAAAAAAAAAACAGGCGATAAAGGAGTTGATGGGCGATGCAAAGGCGGCGGAAGGAGGATGATAGCAAGGTGGGAGTCAGAAAGAGACACACACGGACAAGAGTTGCTGGTTCCGACGTCATTGTTAGAAATCAATAATTCCAAGGTCAGCAGAAGAGGAAACTGTTATAGTTCCCGCCGTGCCCAGCCCCCTCGTCTGTTGTTTTACTCCAGGTTCCCAGGTCTAGGTAGCCATGCGGAATGACATCAGTCGAGCGATGACAGCATCGGTGGAACCATCGCCGATGACTGCCGGCGCCGAAGGTCGCTGGACATCGCACGCGGTCAAAAGCCACGGTAGACGACCGTTCAGCCAAAGAGGCCGATATTCCCAGCATAAGCCCAAGGCACCGCGTCGCACTTCACCCGCTGCGCAAAGGGAACGGAGATGCAACCGTGGACGCGGGCCGATTCCAAGAAACGTGAAGCTTTGGACCCCGGAGTACGCACAGACAGGGTCCAGAAGCCCAGAGGACGATGACGAAAATTTGAGGGCGGATCGATAAGCAGCCGACGCTAACAGCAGACAGCACAAACAACACGTTGGGCGAGGGCGGGCAGGTATACAGAACACCTATACGGGCGTGCGGCAGGGCCCATATAGGGCGGCGACAGGAATGGAATGGGCCGGCGCCGGGTGGCCTGTGTGGGGCCAGGTCCCGTGAGCCCGAGCAAGGAGAGGCGCGACGCGTGCTGCAAGGCGAGTGCGACGCGTCTGTTGGGCAACAATCCAGAGTCCCTTGGCTCGCTGCGTGTGTGACTGCGCGGCCTGGAGGCTGGAGGTGCAGAGGCTGGTGCTGGGCGCGGCTGCTCCGCGGCTGCGTCAGCACAGCAACCAGGGAGCAGAGGCCACCGGCCCAGCAAAGGGGTACAAACAGACGAGCCAAAGCGCAATCGCGCCGCCAGAGCGTGTGCGAGCTGGCAATCTTTTTCTCCTGCCTGCCCGCGAGGCATGTAAACCTTTTGCCATCGCTCCCGTCCTGCGCCCTTGGCTCGCCACCCTTGGCTGCTTCGCGTAGTGAGCACGGGAAAACCCAAATAACGCGACTCCGCTGCCGGTCCGAGCCTCACAGCTTCGTAAACGACATCAACCTGCTGCCCAGCCGGCCACACCCAGCCCCAACACCCGCCCTCGCGCTCGCTGCGAGCTCCAGCGCTCGCTGCCCGTCCCATTGACCCCCGCTGCCTCTTCTGCAACCCGCTCTCTCACGGTACGTCGCTGCCTTTGCTCACCCGCTCCTGCAGCCGGGGCCTCCCAGCACCCGCCCTGCAGTGCTGCTGCAGTGCCGGGCTCACCACCTGCGCTCCCGCTTGTCCGCCGCCCCGGCTGCAACCCAAGCACCTGCGACGGGAACAATGACTGACTGCGACCAGCCTGCAGACACCATGCCTCCTCGAGGCGGCCGCGGTGGTCGCGGCGCAAAGCGTGAAATCGTCCAGGAGCCGTCGGATACGCCTGCTGCCATCGAGACGCCCACCCGCAAGAAGAGAAGAGTAAGCTCGCCTGTTCGACGCCAACCGCACCCGCAGCCGCAAGCAGTAACAGCGAGCCAGCTGAACAACACCGACGCTGCTGAGCCGCAAGTCCCGACCCGCCCGCCCTCCGCCCAGAGCGACCGGACAATAGGAAGCGATGACGAGGATGACAACAAGGAGAAGCCCACACCCGAGGAGCTCTTGACCCAGGTCGTGCCGCTGCTCCGCGTCGCCAACTACGTCACGAACGCCCAGGTCGAGCTCTCGAACGAACTGCAGAAGCGTGATCCGGCCATCGCCGAGAAGGGTAGCACCCAGGCTTACGCCAAGATCGAGGGCCACCATTGGGTCTTCTTCGCAAAGTCAACCCACGTCGTCATCGGCAGAGGTGAACACGGCTACTCTGCTCGCCAGGCGAACGAGAACGGTGGCACTCCCACGCAGCAAACCGACCAGTTCTACGGCTCGCAAACGCCTACTACTTCCGAAAAGGTCCACATCGACCTTGGCCCCGACAAGCAGGTGTCGCGCATCCACGCCTGGATCGATTACGAGCCCGATGCGAACTCATGGTTTGTTCTCGTCAACGGCCGCAACGGCCTGAAGCTGGATGACCGAACCCTTACGCGTGGCGAGAAGGTCAAGCTGCACTCGGGTTCCGTCATCGGAGTTTGTGGCACTGAGATGATTTTCGTGTGCCCTGGCGAGTCGATCGATGTTCACCCGTCGATTATCGCACGCGCCAGGCAGGGTGAGTCTGGCGAGGGCGAGGATGGTCAGGATGAGAGCTCGTTCCACCAGATGAACAACGGTCATGGAAAGACTGCTGGATCTCAAGGAGGTCTGGCTCCAACTAGCGCTCCGTACAACGGTTCGACTGCTCGCCAGCACGGCCAATACAACCAGAGTCACTCTTACCAGGCCCACCCGTCTTCATCGGGTCCTTTGGCGCCCAATACTCCCATTCCCTCGCGTACTAAGCAGTCTCCTAGAATCAAGACATCTCCCTCTGGAGCCTACTCCCGTGGGGTTATGCTTGAGAGCACGGAGCACATTGACTACAGCGCCGACAGCGCGAAGGACTTGAAGCCCCCGCACAGCTACGCCCAGCTGATCGGACAAGCCATCATGTCGTCTCCCGAAGAGCAGCTGACTCTGGCCAACATTTATGAGTACATCAAGAAGCACTATGCATTTTACCGCCACAGCGGTGGTGGCTGGCAGAACTCGATCCGTCACAACCTCTCACTTAGCAAGCATTTTGAAAAGGTTGCACGCCGTACGGACGAGCCAGGTAAGGGCATGAAGTGGCGGTTGGTTCCGGAAGAGCGCGAGAACTTTCTGAAGAAGGGCATCCACAGCCGCAAGACGCGCATGGGATCTTCCGGGCCCAACTCGCCGGCGATCGCTCAAGCCAGCGAACGTCTGCATGGAGCTGTCACCGTCATTCCCGAAGTTCATACCCCGTCTCAACCATCCAAATTCCGTGTCAAGGAGTCGCCCCGCTCCGTTACCCCACCTCTGGCCAGCTATCCGACGGCAAATGAATCGTACACGCCCGATCGTGGCCCACAAACACAACGCAAGTCTCAGCTCAACAGCGATCAGATCTTTACCCCCATGAATGATCGCAAGGCTGTTTTCACATCCATGCCAGCCACAACCTTTGGCCGTGCGTTGGAGCAGGAGAGCCATGTGCGCAGCTCGGGAGCGATCATCGACAGCAAGACGGAGCCAGGTCCTACGCCGCGTCCCCGGTCTTCGCTCGACCTTTCCTACTCGCCGCCGCCCACAAACGGCTACAAGACGGCTGGCCTGGACCTCCCAGAAACCTTCAATGGTCTCGTCACGCCTCTTGTTGCTAAGAACAAGCCACATCTCGCCCCTCCCAGTACGGCCAAGATGCCTAGCCAGTACTGCTATCTAAGCTCTCCTGCACCATTCTGGAAATTCGCCGACTTGGGATCCACGCCTGCCCGCCCCTACGTCGATTTCAGTCCAAGCAAGGAGTCGAGGCCGTTCAGGTTTGGAAACAACGAGGTTGAGAAGGACGAGGAAGATGAGGAGGAGGAGGAGGAAGAGGAGGAAGAGGAAGAAGAAGAAGAGGAGGAGGAGGTTGAAGCAGGCCCAGTTCAACCTAGCTCGCCACCTGTCGTGATGGGCGACACGGCTAGTCGGAGCCGGGATGGATCCAACTCTGGAGAGGGAGATTCGCAGGATCTATCTCCAGCAACGCCAACTCGCCCGAGCAGTCGCCGGTTCAACACAGCTGAAGAGGCGGCGGTGAAGAAGCAGTTGCCTACGCAGCTGGAGGGTGATGAGAAGGATGAAGAGGGTATCGACCTCATGAGGTAAGTGTCACAGCCTTTCGAGGCAGAGGTGAGAATGGTCTAACGAGCCACAGGGGATTTCAAGGGATTGGAAGCTTCCACCGTGGCCTCAATCAAAGCACTGGCTTCATCCGCCGCGGCTAAGCCATGTGCTCGATCCAATGCGGCGACAAGCGAATCCAATACGACAAGTGTGTATGTTTTGGCCTACGGGTCTGGCTAGAGGGTGTTTGGGTGTGCAGGTGCTCATCTGATCTGCTTCGGTTTCGATTCTTGTAGTATGACACGTGTGCCATGCGGTCCATTCCTATACGTGTTTTTTCATTCTTCGGCTTCCTGTTCTGCTGCGCTCCGTTCGGGTCGGGCATTTGATTCGGAGGGTGGCCAAGTTCAGCGTTTCGATTCGTAGTCCTGGCTTGCAGGTCATGGCTTGCGTGCTTGTTTACTGGCGATGGGAGGATTGAGTTGCAAACAGCGACGACGGTTGACGACCATGTCTTGTTGATTGCTTTAGGTAACGTGCGAAAGATTTATTTGCGGGCGTTTGGAATCTGGCGGGCGAGTGAGAGGGCCGCGGTGGTGACACAGGCCGGCCGCGCGCGGGCAGCTGGACCCTGGCGCGATGTGCAAACGTGCTTGCATGCCGATGTCGTGCAGGGTGTGTGAGTGGTGCTCGCTAGAAGCCCATTGCGGGCCAGGTTTCTGCGGTCGGCAGCCGCATCCCGACTCTGAGCCCATGCAGGCCCGGGGTGCCAATCGCAATTCACCCATCACCAACCCGTCGTCGTGCCTGGAGGGCGCGCGCAAGCGACCGGCCTCGTGCGCATCCGCCTGACCGTTCTCTCCACAGCCAGCGCATCCGCATGCTGCCGCGCAGAGTCGGCCGGAGCTGCAATGCCTGGAGGCCCGCATCCGAGCTGAGCCTAACCAATCAGCCCGCCGCCTCGCAGCCCTCCACTACTCAGCCCGCTTCCTTCGACGACACGTTTTCAGCGCGCCGCCGAAGCCGTACTCGCGATCAGCGAGGCAGATCTCACCATTCACCAGCCACCCAACCGCCTGGCCGAGACCCAATGCCGCCAGCCAGGAATTGAAAGGAGAGTTTCCGAGAGAAGACGACGCTCGTGCCAGCCGCAACCCCAAGGCCCGTAATTCTCCCCTGACGGCCCAGCTCCGTCTCCCATAGCTCCCAAATCTCCGCCCGCCGGCGCCTGAACTTGTCTCCAAGCGGCCCGTTGCGCGCCCCTCCATCCGAACGACAACACTCTCCCTTCTCTCCCAACGTCCACCCCCGAACCCACGCCCGCGACTCGCGCCACCCCGAGCTGGGAGAGCTGCGCATTCTAGGCAACCACGCGCACTCTCGTCAGCCTGCGCGCGCGCATTACCAGACGCAGCTGCGTCGCCCAGCCCCCGTTTGCGCCGCGCGTTCGGTCGAACCTGCGAGCTTTCTTTCGCCGAGGACCAAAAATCTTTGAGGTTGGGGAGGAGCAAAACCACACGTCATCAGCGCTTTTTCCGCGGCCTGAAGAATCGCCGCCACAACAACAACAAAACCAACACCGCCAACCATGAATTCCTTGCGGCAATCGTGTCGCCCAAAGCACCAGGTGCTGATTCTGAAGTGTTACCCGCGCTTGCAGAAGGGCTATCGCGAGGAGGAGGTCAAGCCCAACAGCTCCGAGCTGAGCTACCTGCTCTTCTACGCCAGCTCGCGGAGGACAAAGCTGGTCAAGGTCGGCGACTTTCTGGACAAGAGGACGGCCGGGGATGTTTGGAGGAGCAGAATTGCGTAGGTCTTCTCCGATTCTTCCTGGCGCAGGGTTCCGCCCGTGGGCTGGTGGGAGGATTTCTTTGAGTGAACTGTTACTAACTGTCTACTCTTGCGCAGGAGCGTCCTTGTCACTCTTCAAATCCTGCAGGCACTAATCGAGAAATGTCCGAAAGACATCCCGCTGTATGCGAACAGCGTCCTCAGCGTCTTACGCACCGTCCTCCGCTCCAATGATGTCACCATGGTCGAGGCCTCCGTGCCCATGTTTGAGGCCTTTTGCGAACACCAGGATCCGGCGGCACTGGCTGCGGACAACGAATACCTTACCCAGTACGAGGAGATTGTGCAACTGTACGCGCAGTTCGCAAACAAGGAGAACCAGCAACCCGCACAGGCTGGCGTACCCCTGAGCTGGCCCGTTGCCATTCGATTCCGGAAGGCTGGCCTGCGCGCGCTCAAGGCGGTAGCTAGCTCGGAAAGCTTGGCTGCCGGCAAGCAATTAGAAACCATAATCCCCGTCATCCTCGTCAATCTGTACGCGGAAAACGGCGCTTACCTGACCCGGCTGGAAGTTCGGGACAAGGAGAGGGAGCATACTGATAAAGAGGCCGCATATGCTAGAAGGAAAAGCACATCGACCGTGCCCGGGGAGAGTGAGGGAGACGCCCTTGCCGCAGCGGGGACCACGGAGGACGCGGACAAGATTGCTGAAGAGGAGGCTGGAAGCGTTGCGCTCCAGGCGTTACGGAACATCTTCACGTTTGTCAGCCGAGACCAGTTACGGCAGGCCACGCTCGCGGTCCTGAAGTTCATCACGTCGAAAGTCAAGTCGACCGAACATTTCCCCAACGGCATCGTCGACGGTTCGTGGCCGGCAGAGCTGTGCGGTATGATGTGCAGCTGGGCGCCTGTGCAGGACCGCTACGTTATTCTTGTTACTGCTTCCAGTTCCCTAGTTCGGAGTAAGGCTGTCGAGGGTGATTTTGAGCGGCAGTACATCCTTGCCACGCTCGTCTCTTGGCTTCTTGGCGATGTGCGCATCAACTTCATTGGCCTGAGCGTGATGGATGTCCTGGTTGGCTTGATGGGTCGCATCCTTGAGCTCCTGCAAGTGGGCGGCCCTGCTTCCCTCCTGAACGGAGCGGACGCAAAGGCAAGCAAGGACAGCATTGAAGCCCCCCAGGAAAGCACCGCCGATGCCAGCGAACGGGCGACGACACCGACGGAAGCGCGGCAGAAGCTCGTGCAACAGCTGAAGAAGTGCGTGTCGAACCTGGCAACGCACATCTACTACACCGACCAGATCCCCGATATGCTCAGCGCCGTTCTCTCCCGCTTGAAGCCGACCGGTGCTCCCAACAACTCCATGGTTTCCAACACCGCCGCCGCCATTGAGGATCCCAGCGGTACCGTCGAGTCGGTGGCCAGCTCAGCAAACCTGCACGAGAATCCGGGTGCGGACAACTTCTTCTCGTTTGAAACAGCGAGAGTGATTGCTCTAGAGGCCATCAAGGATATTCTGCACATTGCAAACGCGCACGGCAGGGATGTGGCTAGCGGAAAGGGCCACGTCGGCCGCAGCCGCGTCGGCGTTGATGCGTGGGAAGGCACGCAGTGGTTGCTCCGCGACCCGGGCTCGAAGGTGCGGAGAGCGTACGCCGACGCAGTGCTCGTGTGGCTGGAGTTGGAGCTCAAGAAGACGGATCTCCGAGCTGTGCCCGAGGCCTATTCCGGCAAGGCGGAGAAGAAGGAGAGGAAGGAGGGCGACAGCCTGGTGCGGAGAGCCGTCAGCAACGCGACCAGCCCGGGCTCGCCGAGGGACAAGAGCCCGAGGAGATTCCGGACGAGCTTCCTTCAGCTGTTCCACCTTGCCGTGTACGAGAATGCGCACCAGTTCGCGCTTGGCAGCGGCTCCGAGGCTGACCAGGAGATTCTGCTTCTGCACCTTCTCTTGACTCGCCTGGTGACCAAGCTTGGCGTCAACGCTCTCTGCACCGGTCTTCCGATGGTTTTCCGCCTGCAGGAGGACATCCCGATGATCGAGGGCGCGGCGGCAAAGGTTCGCATTGGTAGTCTGGTCCACGGCTACTTCTGGGCGCTTTCCACCAGCTTCAACTTCGCTGCCAGTCACGCCGGAATGGTGATTGGGACTGAGATCAACCGGCGAAAGGAGGCGGGCATGTGGTTGGAGGGAGTCTCCGTGCCGCCCGCTGAACTCAAGGATATTGAGTCCGCGGCAGGTTTGAAGGGCTTGTCGGCCGACACTGTAGACCACCAGGCGCTCAAGCCGTTCGACAACCGTCCGGAGCTTGTGGACCACATTGCGGAGGGATATACGGACAACGTTTACTCCCCGCCTCAAAGCGCTCCCGGTAGCCCTAACCGGTCGTTCTCGGTTTCTCTCAGCATCCCCAACATCTCGGGTGGTGGGTTCATGGATGACCCCAGGGACTCTCAGCTGCCGAAGTCGAATGTCCTGCCGCAGAAGGTCAGAGACCAGATGTTGGAGTCCTGGAACAAGGAAGAGGTGCTTTCCGCCATGGCATCAAACCATGATGCCAGCTCTCAGTCGGGCAGCCTCAGCATCTCGCACCGGACCAAGCGAGCTCACACCCACTCTTCGGTCGCCACCGCTGGAGGTGACCCGAGAGCATCGAACGGCTTCCTGGGCGTCAACATCCCCACCGGCCACGTCAGCCCCATGCCCTCCCCTTCGATGATGAACCACTACCACCGCTCCGCACTGTCCGGCCTGAACGACGGCAACCGCGGCGGGCCCAACTCGAGCTCATCGGCACGCTCCGCCATCCGGCTCGACGACCTCAAGCGGGTGCTGTCGGAGAAGGGCGAGAACCCGCTACCCATGACGCGCCGCGGGCGCAGCGCCGACGAGGGCGACGACGACGAGGGCGGCGACAGCGACTCGATGGTCTCGGCCGACTTCAGCACCAGCGAGTACAGCTTCAACCCGGCGGCCCCGGGCTCCAGCTACTCCCACGGCACCACCGAAGACAACGGCCAGCCGCGCCCGCCCCTCTCCACCATCCCCTCGTCCACCATGGGCCTCGACGCCGCCGCCGGGGACCCCTACGCCCCGCCCGTCCCGCAGATCCCCGCCGCCTTTGCCGGCGAAGGCACGCCCGCCATGACGACCACCCCCCCTCCCCCTCAACCTGCCTCTAGTACCGGCGACTACAACTACAACAACGAATCCGCCGTCCAGCGCCCCCGCACCGCCACCCAAGGCTCCTCCTCCCGCAACAACAGCCTCGCCGCCGGCACGGGAACGACGATGATGGCGGCGGCAAATGGAACCACCACCCGCACCAGCGGCCGCAGCATCAAGAGCCGCGCCGGCGGGCAGAGCACCAGGAGCGGTGGTGGTCGGGGCCGGTCGCGCAGCAGGAGCGTGGCGACGACGAATGGAGGAGGTGGCGGCGGCGGTGGTAGGGCGAGGATGGATGTTGGGGGGTTGTTGGCGGGGATTGGGGTTGATGATGATGATGATGATGGGGATGGGGATGGGCTGGATGGTCTTGGTGGTGGAGGAGGAGATGGAGGTGGACGGGGGGGACGGGTGGGCGGCGGGTTGTTGGGGGTGGGGGTTGCGCCGTATTGATTTCTTTGATTTTTTGTCTTCTTTTTTCGTTCAGTGTACGGGACTGGGCTGGAGTGGATCGGATGGGGATGGGGATGGGGATGGGGATGGGGATGGGAGTAGTGTGTTTGTGTGTGTTGTGGGATTGATGGGATACCACCGTTTTTTTCTTGTTTTATAAGTTTTTTTTTTTCTCGCTGCTGATGCTGACGCTGACGCTGATGCTGTCGTTGCTGTTGCCGTTGCCGTTGCTGTCGGTAGGTGTGGCTTTGTTTTCGCGCTTTGTGTTCGTCGGTTGTTACTTGTCGAACTTGAGGGTTTGAAACTTTTTTATCTTCTTATCTTCTTCTTGTTATTGTTGTTATTGTTGTTGTTGTTGCTGCTGTTGTTGCAGTTGCAGTTGCAGTTGCCGAGTTTATATCTGTTCCTATGAAACTTTTCGTCCTTGTTGGGATTGATTACTTACCACCGTCCATTTTTTCTTTTCTCTCTCTTATTGTTTTACCTCGTTGAAGGAGAGAGAGAATGAGAGAGGGCATGAGAGAGGGTATGAGAGCGACGCGGGAGAGAAGTCTTGTCAGTTTTCTTTCTCTATATAGTGTTTCTCTGTTCATCATCGTCATCGTCATCTTTTTGTTGATGGGCTTGGCCCGGCCCGGCCCGCGCTGCTGGCTGGGGCTGAGGGAGTTGAGCTGATCTTAATAACGGTTCGTTTCCTTTCCTTGTCCGTCTGGTTGTCGTTTTGTTTGGCTCTCTCTCGTCTCGTTGTGTTGGAGGTGTTACTTCTTCCTCTGCTACTTTTTTCTCTGCTGCTTTTTTTTTTTTTGGCTCGTTATGTCATGTCTTGTTTTATCCTCGACTCTCTCTCTATCTCTCTCTCTCTAAATTGCTTTCTACCTTCGCGTCGCGTCCGTTTCCTGCACTGTCTGCTCGATGGCTTGTAGTTGCGGGGAAAGGCCTTAATATGAGCACGGAGCACGTGAATGGTACGCTAATGAGGGGTCCCTTTTTTCCTTCATCAGTCTCGATATCTCCTTTCATCGTGGCATGGCATGGCTGGCTAGCTGGCAAAAAAGTAGATGGCTATATATACCACACCGCCCGTACGTGATAAGTGTTGTTTGTGCCGCGTTACCAGCGTCTGTCTTATAGTACTTGCGGTTTTTTTTTTTCTTCTTCTTTCTCTTTTCTTGTTTGCTTACCTTTTACCCTTGTCTTCTCCTTTCCCTCTTTGTTCCTTTGCGTAAATATCCCCTCTACTTTCTTTTCTACTTCTTGTCTTAGTTTTACTTTTTCTTTTGAGATCTGTAGGTGGATAGACGGGTGGATGGGATAATGGTTGGGCGCTACTACTACTACCGGCCATCAACTGGCTGGTTGGGACCTGCGGGGAGGCAGGATATGGACATCTCCTCGTTAAGAGGATTACCTCGTTGATGGACAGGTAAGGGATGGGACAGGAAGGGGTGGAGTATAGGGTGTGCGTATAGTAATAAGACTTATATATACATTTACATATGTGTTGTGATAGTTGAAAGAATGCTGGCGGGAGAGGCCGGTCTTGTGTGTGATATTGTGCTTTAGTAACGTATGTGATATTTGTCAGATCTGGCGGTGGTGCCGAGGAGGGAGGCGGGAGGATGGTGATGTAGATTATTTCCTCGTGCGGTTTTTGTGTACGTCGAAGTGACTGGTGTTTTTTTCTTCTGTCCGCCGGTATTGATGGACATGGTTGCTTTGGTGAAGATCACATGCGCTGTTTGCGGGATGGTTCGCATGACGCGTGCCATATCGGGTCATGCTGCTCACGCGGGCGTCGAAAGTCATGGTTGGATCCCGTGGCCGAGCTCCGGTCGTGGCTCGTAAAAGCGCAGCCTGTCTCCGGTTCCTCGCTTTTTGTTTTTCCATCATGCTTTAACGGGCTCCTCATTCAAGAAAGCAACAGATATGACTTCGTCTTGCTGTCTGTTGCTTCACGGTTGGCATCCGAATTGGGTACTTTCGGTGTGGCGTTCGCTCACCGTTGTTACGGCCAGAGACAGACTTGGTGGGACAATCCAGTGAATGCAAATGATGATGCTTTGCATCGAGGCAAGTCAAATCCAGAACAGCACCATCATGTACCGTCGGTCGTTGGCCAGCATTATTGGCATCGATGACGGATTCCCTCCACTCGCACGCCTTCTCCAAACGCTTGGTTAGAAGACCGAAGAAAGGGAACGAACCAGTCACATGGTTGTGGTAGACGTAGAATGATTCCTGTAGCGAGAGGCGTTGGCGTCGTGGGGTTCAGAGACGGGCGCGGCTGTTTTATAGTTGCTCATCTTCAAGAGGCCGCGGCTCACTTGGTCACACGGAAGCAAGAAGACTATGAGCATGATGCTCGTGAGCTGACATCATTTTGCGTCATGTGTAGCAAGTGGGAGACAGGTGCCCGGTGACGCGGTTTTGCGGCCATCGGTTCACGGTGAGAGATCTTGGAGTGACGACTTCAAAAAGTCCGCCTTCCCTCGTGTTTCTGTAGTTGCAATATCCAGACAAATTCATCCGAAGCAAGGGTGCCAGGTGGCCCATACCCTACCGGTCTGCGACTGGAGTGGACTCCCGCCGTGCCTTCCCGCCACAGTGAGTTCGAGAAAAAAAAAAAATAGGCACCAAAGAACAAAAAGGCAAAAACTTGAAGCCGCCGCCGCAGGGAATTGAACCCAGGACTGGACCGCACCGCACCGCCGCACTACATGGGCAAGACCCCGCAGGATTCCCTAAGCCGGTCGGCGCAGGCATGGACTTGCTCCGAAGAAAGGCGACACGAAGGGGCCATCGCCTTTTTTGGCATATCCGTACGCTTTACCCTACAAGCGCTGCCTAGGAGTCGTGGTCGAAACCAGTGAGCCACGTAGCCGTCATTAGCTGGATGATGGGGGAGGAAGTGGCGGTTTGGTCATATATACCCGGACCCGCTTTTGTTTCACCCACTCACCCAACTCACCCACTCAGCCACCCACCCACGGTGCTGCGCAACCGAATTGTCACTACCAAGAAACTACAACACAAATTATCGACACTGCGGTGGCGTTGTGGTGCCCTTTCGCGACCGGCATGGGCGAGCTCTCGTCAGTGTTGAAGCGTTCTGGTATTTACATCAACCTCAGTAATGAGAAGGTGTGATGAAGGTCGTCATGTGAAGATACCGCCCTCCACCATTCATACACAGTACTGCTGCGATCCACATGTACTCGCTGAACGCTGACCCCTCAAATGCTAATAGTTTCTTGCGGTGCGTCAACGTCGCCTTATTTCAGGCGCTCCAAAGGGCGGACGAAGGAGTCAAACCTTGCCATTACATTCAATCCTCCAGGGTCTCCCAGAGCAATGTAACAGTAGCTGTTGAGTGGTAGGAAATACATCGCAGCGAGGCGGCCTTTTATGTCGCTGTACTACTCACCACAGCAGGTGACTGATTTTACACCGAACGTGGATGCGTTTCCAAAACCGAATGATCGCATTTCGTGTCATGCGCGGCGAATGAATTATGACACGTCGCTGTCACCGGCTCACATGGAGATGCCTTGGAGTAAGTGGTGGCTTAAATAGTCGCCTCTTCCTCGCGATTCTGACACTGCAATATGCTGAAAAGGCTGTCTTGGAATCGACGCATTCAGCAATCTGACCTACACTCGGTTATACTCCCTTTAGATACCGTCATTAGAGAAAGCCATTGGAGTCGGAATGGTGAAGTTGACAGCCATCAGCATCCGCAAAATATGATGAGGGCTTTTGAGAAAATATCGTGCAGTCCATGGTTCGCAAGCAGTACTGCTGCTCAGCACTTGCCCTCATTGGTGATTGCCTCGACTTTGGCGCTGTCCGCCATCAAGGGCCAGCATGGCCGTGTTCCGGAAATTCCGGTAAAGGGCATATTAATAATTTCGACCAAAAATGACTGGCGATGAGGGGCAAGAGTTCCAGATCAGCACAACCTATTACAGCACTGTACTATTGTCTACATGTATGTGCGCGTGCCCAGCATAGTGGACTCCAACCATTTCAAGAAATAGTCCTCTCAGAGGCCATCATTACACGGAGAAATTGCTACTCTGGAAGATTGAGTAGTCGATTTGACCAACCGCCTTGAATTTCCCATCTTTTCCGAGGGAGTAAGAACTGATCTTCCTAGCCTTCGTGACATCCGCATCCTGAGGGACAACATGGATCATGTATTCGTCTATGCCGGATTGCATCATCTGGATTCCCGCCTTGCAAAGCTTCTCGAACAAATCCTTGGATTTCCACGTCTTGGAATTAACCGTGAACTGCACACTGCGGAGATCTCGAAGCCAGCCATCGGATCGGCCTTTGTAGATGTCGGTCGTCACATGACAGACAGGCGTAACCATATCGAAATAAACGCTGGTGAGGTCGACGCAGAGGGTCTGTAGCGATTGCGGAAAGAAGTCCTGGCACAGTGACCTTCCATGGCCAACGAGAACCAATGCGCTGTCGGATCGAGATGGTCCTCTATCGTATCCGGGTATTGATGATATTATCTCTGGGTCCAGGTCCAGGTCCAGGTCATCGAGCAGAATGGTGCCGCTGATACTTAGATGGCGCAGCCTGCGAAAATCTCTAAACGAACCAATGGGCGAAATGTATCGCGTGTGGGTGTTCAATAGCGGTGTCTCCAGGACAAGCGTTTCCAGGCGATCCTTGTGGGCCAGTAGAGTATTGTACATGTCGTCGGTGGTCCCGCCATATCCCCGACCTTTGTTGCGAAGTCGATATACCAAGTGTTTGACCTCCTTACAAGATCCAACTAGAAGTTTTAAATTCTGCGGAGTCATGAATCTAGCCCGGATAATAAGGGTCTCAATACTCAAAGACTGATGCTTAGACTGGTATCTGAAAGGCGAATACCAAGCCACGCCACAGAACTCAAGCGTACGCAGAGAGGGGAGCAAAAAAACCCACTCGCTTTCATTCCTGAAATGGTCATACCCGGTACTAGATGCACTTTCTCCTAGAACGACATGTCGAAGATTGGCGAAGACACCTTGGAGATTATGCGCCCCTCTCATCAACGTGGTCATGAACTGCTGAAAGTTCGCATGCTCAGCTCCTGCCGTTTCCAGATCCAGGGTCTCGAGGTTGGGCATTTGCGTGAGGAGAAGGGAGACTTCCGCATCGCGGTCTTCGCGCTCTAGACGGTGTAGCCAATATCTGCGACAACGGATCTGTCCGTCTCCGAAATCGATTTGTCTGGCGCGTGCAATGATCTCGGCCTTCGCTTCTTTGGACCATCCCACGTAGGTGCCAAGGTTTTCGAATACCACTTTGCGGACGCAGGCAGCTAAGTCCGGATTCCTCAGAATTGTCAAGACGAATTGATGCAGAGCGGCAGGGCGACGGGGTCCTATATCTATAAAGAATGAATAGAGCAAGGGCGTGGCAATCCGGTGAAATTTCCTTGAAACCGAAGAGAAAGCGTGTAGGAATCGTGGTCCCGGGTTCGCCTCGATGAAATTTCTATACAAGTCCTTTCCTGAATACTTTTTAGGTGGGAAATTCTTGAGGTAATGGGCAATCTGTTCGATCAACTCCTCCGGAAGGTCGTTGATGCTCGCTGCGGGAGGTTGGTGGCGGTTTGGTTCGGGGTCTAGACGTCGGCACTTTCTCTTGGGTGACCTGTCCATGGCGGCTGGCTGATACGTGTGGGGATGTTGATGGAAAAGGTGATATTGGTACTCCTGTTGGAGGAGTGGCATGAGAAGCGAAGGGTGGGTACGCCTAAGGGCGCCTTATATACCCTGCTCCTGCATGACTAGGATATCTACTGCTACCACGGTTCATATACTCAACAATACGCAGAAGGCTTGACGCGTTGGACTTCCCTCGACGGTACGTGTGAGTCACGTGTTACGCTAAGCCTCCTATAAATAGCTTGAGCGAAAACTGGCTGACGGCGAGGACGAAGTCTCCGAGGTTGAGCATTACCATCATTTCGGCCCTACAATGTATGCGGACGAAGATTGGGGGAACCAGAGTGTGAATGTGAATCCGCCCACAACTCGAAGGCTGGGTCGATTGTTAGTCGGAAGTCCCAACACTTCGAATTGTCGCAATACCAGGCGCATGGATTCCGTGGGGTGAAAGTTTCAATCTGGATAACGGGCAGCGGATTTCCGTTGAAAGAACTATAGTCCCTATCACAATTTCGACTCGCGGTCTGGTTCCGAAAGGGGGGTATCAATAAGAAAGCCCTACACAAAACCAAGATCCCAATCTTCACACTTCCTATCTTGAGTCCCCGACCCGCTCGCCAAGAAAAACCTCATAGTAAAAGGTCCTTTACATCCTTTCATCAGAGGGCCCTCTAGATTGTTTCTCCTCCATTTGCTCCCCATTCCGACGATCCGCACTATCCTTGGGAAGGGGCGTAAATGGCGGTGGCGGTGGCGGTTCCATTCTCATGTTGGCGGGAGCAGTTGGCGGGACTATTCCCACGGTCGCAGGTTGCGCTGCCGACGTCCCCCTGTTACCGTGAGAAAACCCAGCATACGAAGATGTTCTCCCCATCCTCATGCTGGCCGGTGCGATTGGTGGACCTTGCTTCATGAGAGCGGGGGTCGTTGCTGAGATTCCGTGACCGGCCAGAGATTTGCTGGAGTACGACGGCGGTCTTGCTGTTCTCATGCTTGCAGGGGCGGTTGGCGGCCCTTTTCTGGGGACATTCGGTGGTGTCTTTGAAGTGCGAGCATTGCTCAAAGCCGGTCTTTCTACTGGACGGGTGAAATTTTGCGTGGGTACCGCGTCGGACATGCCAGCATCGCCCATGGGCTCGGTCGACGGAGGCTTTCGTCGAGGAGCCTGGAGGCATGACAAAAAAAAAAGGTGATTAGCCAGGAGCAAAGACGAAAAACAGGACGGGCAAGCTCAATGCACCTCGTCGACAGGTGCAGCGAGCTTCGTCCTCTTCGCCCTGCGTTCTTCCTTCTTCGCCTTGGCCTTTTCGATGATGCTGCGCTGGGCCTTGAGCTCGACCTCGCGCTGGTCGTTCAGCGCCTTGAGCTCCTTTTCAATCTTTTCCCGTTCTCCGATCGCCTCCTGGCGGGCCCGCGCGCGCCTGCGCATTTCGTCCAGCTCTTCCTGAATGGCCTCGGTTTTGACGCGCTCCAGGTCGTCCTTCGTCTTGATGTTGTTGCGTTGGATCCACTCGCGGACCCAGGCCTTATCTTCGTCCGTCGGGTCCGGATTCCCGCCTTCGTACGCGCCGGTTGGATGGGTAAGCTTGACTCCGGGAATAGTGGACTTGTATTGCCGGCGCGGGTCGTCCAATGGCAGGGGCAGTTCCTCGTGCGGAACCGTGTCGCGGCCAAGCAAGAACGCCGGCAGCGGGCCGTGGGACTCGATGCCATCGCTGGTGGGTGGGGGATCCAAGATGGCGCGCATCACGCTGTCTTCGAATTCGCGGTTGTACGGGACCTCGGCAGCTGGGCGCGTCGACATGGAATTGACGGGCGGAGCGTCGTCCATAGGAGTGTCCTCGTTCGCGGAGCGGCTGGGTGAACCGGGGGTAATTGGTATTTCGGGCATGATGGAGAGATAAGTGATTGGGTGAATGAGCAGGCCGGAAGGAATGCGCGCTGATATATTGAAGCTAAGCCTGAGGACGTGATGCCGAAATAACAAACTGACGTGCCATGAAGTGGGGGTAGAAAATGCGACGATGGGACTGTGCTACCACGCGGAATGGTGCGGCGCGACTCCAATGGCGGCTTCCCGGGGAAATTGGCAAAGGCAGGCGGCGTGGAGCAGGCGGCGGCTGGGCTGCATTGCGTGAGAGGCAGGCGCGACGGCAGACGCGCGAACGAACGAGGCAGGCACGCGACCCTAGCCGAAGTTTAGCCGTGCCACCTCCCCGCGACATCTATTTATCTAGGGCTGCGCATGGCGATCGCCGCTCCTCCTCCGTCACCTTCACCTCTTCCTCCGACAACGATTGCGCCCGCAACAGCTTGCACTGCTCCCAGTCGTAACCAAACTCTCCAAAACCTCTACCACTTTCACATCCGACAACAGGCATTATGGTAATTACCACAGCTGCACCTCACTAGAAGATCTCGCTGACGCGCGACGCGCAGGCCGACAAGCTCCGTACCCAGCAGCAGCTCGAGCAGCTGCAGGCCCGCTACGTCGGTACCGGCCACGCCGACACGAGTCCCTTCGAGTTCAAGACCAACTACATGCGCGACTACCGCGCTTCGGTCGTCGGCCACCCCGAGTTGCTCCAGCACACCGCCATCGGCATGGGCGTCTCCCGCGAGAGGGTCCGCCTTGCCCAGATCGAGGCCATGATCGTGGCCGCCGGCCATGCCCCCCCGGTACAAGAATAATCCTTGTCCCGCGATCGTTTTATGAAATAAGGATAACTGCACTTACAGAGCGCGAGAAAGACCAAGACCGAGCTGCACGATGACTCGGAGGAGGTCAACAAGATGACCGCCAAGTGGGCCAAGGACATGGGCCAGAAGGACAAGTTCAAGAAGATGAGCTTCTTCAACCAGGACCGCGATGCCAGCGAGGATCCCAAGGAGGAGGGTTCTGGTGCTGCTTCCAAGGACGGCGCCCACACGGAGGGTCAGGATGACAAGAGCCAGAAGTAGCACTCGCGCTGCGCAGTAAGTATTTCTTCTCTGTGTCACTGTCGAACAATGCTCTAATACCAACTAGGTCCTACTTCCCATATCCTATTTCTCTGGTACCTCTAGGCCCATCGGCGTTCGCGGACATGGAATTTCCTATAGTTGAAGGTTCTAAAAAGGCGTGACGGATACGGTTTTCTAACCCATATCGGGTTCACAGGGACACTGAGCGTATCCCTTGAGATAAAAATCCCATCATACATGGGTCAGTGAAAAATTCAATGGGTTTTTACTGAGACTCGCTTGCTATGTGCCCTTGCTCTGTGACCTATGAACACCTGAACCCAAAGCCCTAAAGACGCCTGCGCGTGCAAGCTGAGAGCTATCTATCAACTCTACCGCAACGCCCGTATTGTAATCCAAAATCGGATCTAAGCCTCCCGCTCGTCATTTATCAGACCCGCGCCTCTCATGCCTTCCGTCCCTGCCTTCAATCGCTATCGCTCCCGCTGCCGGTGGGACCGTCGTCGTCGTCCTCCTCGACGACGTCGCCGCCGGCGGTCATGGCGAACTCGGCGCGCTGCAGCATCTTGCGCAGCTCGGCGTTGCGGGGGTCGACGAGGTCGAAGGGGCGCAGCTTGGCCTTGTTGCGTATCCGCGGGTCGCAGCCGGCGTCGACGAGGATGTCGACGACGTGGGCGCCGTTGTCCCACTCGTCGCGGGCGAGGGCGTTGACGTAGCGCACCGCCTTGTGCAGCGGCGTGTCCTTCTCCATCCGGTCCGGCTCGTCGATCTCGAGGCCTTCCTGGTCGAGCAGGATGTCTAGAACGTCGTCTGTGGGGGGGAAGAATATTATTAGCAAGGGGTTTGACACTGGCGAATGACGAGACAAGCAAAAGCCACAATATATGGAAATTGGGGGAGGATGGCGGATGTGAGACATGGGACTGGGATGGTTGCCCTTCATGGAGTGGGTGCGCAGAAAGGGGGGGAGCGAGGGAGGGAGTGGTGGATATGTTCGCTTTCCTCGCGGACCATTCTCTCCTCCTCCTCCTCTTCCAAAGCGAGATCCTTCTTCATGCGGGGTTCGGGGCAAGGGTTTGTGTGGAAGGAAGGAAGGAAGGGAAGCAATGTAGTACACCGCCCGGGTTTCCTTTGTCTCTCGTACGTACAGGCTCCGTTGGTAGCGGCCAGGTGCAGCACGCCGTTGCCGACGCCGTCGCGCGCGTCGTTCAGCGTCTTGGCTACGTGCTCGGCAGCCTTCTCGCCGCCGGCCTCCGACAGCTCCGCCAGCACCTCCTCCAGCAGCGACGTGTTGTTGCGCCGGCAGGCCTCCATCAGGAGCTCGCGCGGCGAAGCACCGTGGTCGTCGGACATGATTTATCGCCCGGTTTGCCCGTTTGTTTTGTGTTTTTCCTAGCGTGGTCCTGGAATGGGGAGGATTTGGTTTCGGGAGAAGTTGGGGGGGACGGGAGGACAGGGAGGTGACGATGGCACGCCTGAAGGGGAGCAGGACGGTCGTTCGCGATGTGTGTGTGGCTCGTTTCGTGGGGAGGACGGACGCGCGGTTGTGCTGGTTCGGTCGGCGGCTGGCGGGGTCTCAGGAGGGGTGACGGATGAGGAAGGGCAGGGTGAGATTCTGCCTGTCCCGTGTAGCCCGGACCGTGAGATGGGGATTTGGAAGAGGCTTCGAGAGTGTGTATGCGGCGGCTGTCCAAACGGAGCTGTGACAAGAGCTGAGCAACCCAAGGTGAATCAGGGAGCCCTTCCTGACGTGGAGGGTCTGGCTGGCTGCGCTTGGCGCGGCGGCGACTGACGGCTCGCTGCCGGGCGTTCCCAATCGCCGTGGCGCTTGACTGGACCCTCTCGAAGCCAGCCCACTTGCTGCAGGCAAAGGTTCCCCAAGGCACTTTTCCGCCGCCCGCTTTGCTGCAACCCCCGCTATGATCGACGCCGGCGGCTTGCCGTTTTCTTGAGGCTTCTACATTTTCTGGCCGTACCACCGACGACCTTTTCGCGCGCCGCGCCTCCATCTCCCTCAGACAACGAAGGCTATCGCGTTTCACAATGCTGCTCTGTACGTTTTCTTTCCAACCTCGGCACTGCGCTTTCGAAACCATTCAGCCCGCTCCAGTCATCAGCTCCGAAGCACGAAAGAAAAAAAAAGAAAGAAAAAAAATTCCCGGCTAACCACCACTTTTTTTCTACAGTCTGCCCCGCCTGCTCCAACACGCTCACCGTCTCACGCGTCCCAGACAACGTGCCCGAGAACTCGGCCGACGCGGCGCTGCGCGGCAAGAACCGCTTCGAGTGCCGCAGCTGCCCGTACCAATACGTGCTGGACCGGCGCTACTACGAGCGCAAGGCGATGAAGCGCAAGGAGGTCGAGGACGTGCTGGGCGGCAAGGACGCGTGGGAGAACGTCGACCAGACCGAGGTCCAATGCCCCAACGCGCAGTGCGGCGGCGACCGCGCCTACTTCTACCAGATCCAGATCCGCAGCGCCGACGAGCCAATGACGTCGTTTTTCAAGGTGCGTCTCTCCGTCCCCGTCCCGTCCCGTCCAATTTCTTTTTGCTGCTTGGGGAGTGTTTCGTGGACGATGATCAGGGAGAGAGCATAATGAGTGGATTGTTTCGTTTTGGGGAGGGGGTGGGGGCTGTTTTTCCGGATTGTGGGAACGGATGGCTGACTTTGGGGTCCTGTTCACAGTGCACCAAGTGCGCGAAGCAGTGGAGAGAGTAAGGATATGGCGGGGGGATACGAGGTGCTCGGCCAAAGAAGTGTTGATGGAGTTCTGTGGGGGTATTGGTTTCTTTCTGCATGGCGACGGCGAAACAGGCATTGGACGGTCTTTCGAAGATTCCCACGTCCTGATACAAGGCACGGCGTTGGACGACACGACTTTTTTTTGTGGGGGAGCCATTGATGCGCAGTTTCGAGGCCGAAGAGGGAACGCAAATCTGAATTTAATGCATCAACGTGAGCTTGACTGCCGTGATGATCGCTTCATGCGTACGACTCTCGTTGGAAGATCACTCCGCGCTAGGAGTCCGAGGTCGGTTCGCAGTCAGGCAATCGCGCCGCGGTGTCAAAAACGATCGTCCGGGTAGTGACGCTTGGCTCTTCTACCACGCAACCGGTTCCAGATCGATGATTCCATCAGCTGTCGTCGTCAGAGGGGCACGCCTCACGCTCAGCTCTTGACGATCGACCGCGTATTGTGAGACGCCATGGCTTTCTCGTATTGCGCCAAGTGGAGCTGGAACCGGCGACGTCGTCAAAGAGGAGAGAGAGGTGATAAGAACCAAAATGATCTCGTCATCGGATTCTCGTTACCAAAGTGCCTTCTCGGCAGCCATCGCGAGTTGGTGGCTGCAAGGCTAGATCTTGCGAAGGCTGAGATGAGTGCTGGTGCTAGCTCTGTGGAGCCGAGGCTTACAGCTTGGTATCAGCATGTTCATGCCGAACCCATGTAGAATCGTGCACGAAGTCCGCGCGCGGAGGATGCGGTAGAGCCGTACTTCAACAGCCCAGACAAGTCGGTCCGCGAGAAGAATTGATGATGCCTCCACTTCTCGGACAATGCAGGACGAAAGGGGAGGGCCCTATCGTAAGATTATCGGCGTCGCTATAGCGACCTGGTGCATGACCGTGCACGTCACCGGCAGGGCTCTCCCATATACAATTCAGGGGAACCCGAAAGCACTACTGTCGAGAACGTGTCGAGACCCATGGGTTGTGGAGAGCACTTTCGCCAACCGTGATTCAGCGGCGCCACGAAGTAGCGCTGCGCCACCTTAGTCGACGACTCATGGGCTGACTGTGTGCCGTGCCGTATGTTCCTGTGCTCCTATTTCTCTCCATCGGTCACATGAGTGGCTGTTTCCTGTACGTACTCTGCTTCGGTACTACCGGATCCTTCGGTAAACTCCATGGGGATGGTAGCGTGCGAATGGCAATTTGGGTCATGCTTGCGCCTTCTTCCGGTCTTGCTCCAAAGTGTCGTGGCGCCTTCTTATTGCCTGGAACACAACTTAATTTTGGCCAGGTCGAAGAACGGTACAGATATTAATAGCAAGTTTAAGAATCCTTGGCCCTTGATCTCAGCTGCGCATAGGCTAATAGATGAAGCGTGCGCTGGAGCGAGCAGAGCAACCGACACAATTGACACAAGTCCGCCACAGTTACTCTGTCACCGGTCGACGCGCGTTCAGAACATCCCGATGCAAGCAAGGAGAGGCATTGAATGTCTTTCGGAAGCTGAATTAGCGACAAGGCTGGCCAGGGGTGTCAAGCACTGCAACCGATTGATCGTGATGTTGATTTAGGCTCATGATTTCAGAACGAAGCATGGGCGGCATGGCTATTCGACTGCGCCGCACTACCACTAGCCAGCTCGCCATGTTCCGATGTACCGAGCAGGGCAGGAATGCAGGCACGCGAGAAAGACGGTGAACAGTGGTCCGCGCAACGTGTGCGTTCGACAAGTGGCACGACGCGTTAACAGACGGGCGTTAAGATTGCAAACGGCCGATTGGGGAAGGAATTTGATAAAAAATATATCCCGTCGTCAGTGTAGCCGCGAAGAATGCTCGCCTCGCGGGCTCTATCTGCAACTTGGCGCCGACGCAGGCGGAAAGGATGCGCGTTTGTTTTTTGGCTTCCGTTCAAGCTTCCTCACTTTGGTTTTTCTCCGCGACTGAGCTGCCGGGGTCGTGCAGATCATGGTAAAGCCCAAACTCGGGGAGAGCGTCCCTGGCAACACGAGACGCAATGCTGCTTGCCCCCAACACCTTCCGCATGCGGCGCCAATGCCTGGTGAACAGCTGCAGCTGCGGTGACAGCATGCACGCTTCTTGCCGTCCATTCCACGGGCCTAGGGCGGGGCTAATCACGGGACTCAATCTGAGATTGCAAATCTCATGGCCGGCCGTGACGATCCCCGGCGCTGGCTCGGACGCCTTCCTCAATCATCCGGCCCACGGTGTCCGGCATGATGATTTCCTTGCGGAATTGCTCTTGCTGGAGCAGCTGCAGCGCGCGCAGCGTCGGCCCGGGGTGACTGTAGCGCGGCGGGTCAGCTCCACAGTGACAGCGGCGGAAGAGGGCGGCAGTGGCATGACGTACGTGAGGTACTTTGCGTACTGGGGCTGAGCAAAATACTGCAGGTAGTCGAGATACGCGACAAAGTCTGGGCTGTCCAGGTACTTCTGCACGGCCAGGTGGTTCAGGTACCACGGGTTGGCCAGGCACTGGACGAACTGCGACGGGTCAGCCTCGAAGCTTTGCGCGTCCCCGTCGCGCGCATTTGTAATCTCACCTCCAGCTCCAGCTCGAAGCGGGTGAAGCCCCCGTAGAGCGGCTCTGCGGCGGCTGCAGCAGGGGCAGGGGCGGCGCCCTCGGGTGCCTGGGCCAGGGCCATGTGCGCGTCGGGTCGGCGCTGGCTCGCGGACGCGGTTGTGCAGCGGGAGGCGTGCGTGGTGAGGCGGCGGGCACGCGTGCCTCTGGCTTCCGGCGGGCACGAGAGTACGCAGACTAGGCGGAGCTACTAAGCGGCGCGCTGAAAGCAGCGCTGATGTGGCGGCGGGCAGGCGGGCGGCGGGCAAGCTGGCTAGCTCGGCGTGGCCAGGAGAGGCGGGGAGGGTCGTCGAATTTCCGGCGGCTGCGATGGCGCTTCGCGCTTTCCCCGCAAGTTGGCAGCGGCAGGCGGTTCAATCGGCCTGGCCTGGCGAGATCGGGCGCGCGCCCTGATGGAGCCCTGTGGCTCCTCGCTCGTGCTGCGCCGTGATAGGGCGGCCGCGGCGCAGGGTGCTGGCAGGGCTGCTGACTACTGCTGCACGCGCTGCTCCATGGGCATTTATCGCGTCAGCCAGCGACGGCTGCGTCGCGGCGGCTGCGGTCGCGGGCGTGGCTGGCGTCGCGGCGTCTCCCAGGGCCTGCGCCGGGGCTGCGAGCGCGCACCAGGAACCGGCCTCGGCCGTTCTGGTGCTGGGAGCGGACGAGTGGCCTGGGCGGCGCATTTCGATCGCCAGGGTCACCGGGGTTGCAGCTGACTCGCTAACAATTTAGTCACCTCTGGCAGCACGCCCTCAGCATCTGGTCGGGAGAAACTTGGCGTTGGTCTCGCTGCGTCGCTGCTGCCAGAGCGTACCTAAAAGAGAGGACAGCGCGCTGCGACTCCGCGAACCCCTCTTGCACGTCCTACCCGCCGTCCTGGCAGCCCGCTGAGCCCGCGCCATACCACCCACCCGGACACGCCCCTCCACTGTTTCAATCTCACTGCGCTATCATATCCGAGCAGCCTTTCATCATTCAGCATTCTTGGGCGCCCAAGCGTCGCCCGCGCAACAGCTGCAGCAGCTGCCCGCTCCGTCCTACTCGCTGCGTCCCGCACACACGCAACACCTCATCTCTCGCCGTCGGTGGTCCTATTAGCAGCCGATCCTAATCGTCCAGCCAAGCTCGTCGTCGGGCGGCAATCATCGATGTCGCTCGTCCAGCCCTCGGTGCCAGGTACGTCCCCCTGTTGCCAAACCACCCAGACATCCACACCTATGCTGCCGTCGTCGTTTCATGCGTCTCCTTGCGCAACATCCTTGCCCCATAGCGCCGCTGATTACGTCCCCCATTACTAGAGCGTCGGCCCTCGCCCGCCCTGTCACTCAACTTATCTTCCAACAATCCCTTCCGCAACCGCGCTGCATCGCCCCAAGGCCTGCCGTCGCCGTCGCCCTCGCTGCCCACCCCGCGCACCACCGCCCAGCGCCCGCACTCGCGGAACCCCTTTTTGGCAGAGTTCGAGGCGCCTGCTCCGCAAACGCAGTTCCAAACGCAGTTTCCTCCCTACCAAGCCAGCAACATGGCCCCCCCGTCTGACAAGCCCAACTACGCATCCGCTGCAGAAGAGCTGTTTGTACGTCGCGAGCCTATTTCCCACGCCCCTGCTTCTGCCGCAGATAAGCTGCGCTCTAAAGGCGCTTGTGCGACTGCACGCCCGCCCTCTGCGCGACCCGCCGCCTGCACAAAATTATCGGCGCGCCCTCGCTCCCCAGCTGCCATGTTTCCGCATTCTCGCTCGCAGTCCGTCGAAATGGACAAGTTTGCTGCCTTCACGAAACTGTTTGCTAACTACCCGAAACCTCAGGCCGAGATGAGTCTGCAAGATAAGGACGATAGGAAGGCAGGTCCTAACGGTATGCACCCGTTCGCTCTCGACGAATCAAAGTGACGTCGCTCACTCTTGGCAGGTGCTTCCTTCCCTCGTCCGCCTGGCCCGTCGCGATCGGGCACCGCTCCCGGACGTCCTCCGCGCCCCGACGACGACCATCGCCGCAACGCCAGCGGCTCCAGGGCTCCTCCCCGTCGCCCCCCGCCCCGCGAGGAGCTCGACATTTTCAAGAGTCCCGGCCGTGGCGAGAACAGGAGGCCCCGCCGCAACTCCGAGTCTTCGATCATGGATAAGACGTCGATGGAGGAGGAACGTAGGCGCCGCGAGAGAAGGCACAGGGAGCGCAAGGAGAGGGAATCCGGCCGTACCACCAGGGACAAGGACGGCAAAGTCAGGAAGCCCAGGGGTCTTGATCTTATCGACAAGCTCGACGTCTCCGGCATCTACGGCCCGAGCAGTAAGTCCAGTCGGAGAGTCTTCTGCTACCGTTTACTAACAGACACGCCCAGTGTTCCACCACGACGGCCCCTTCGATGCTTGCAACCCTCACCGTAACCGGAAGAGGGACCAGCGGGCCCCGATGCAGGCGTTCCCGGAGGGCTCCGCCAACAACGTCATGGGTGGCTCCGGTCCCGTCAATCAGAGCATGAACCTTGACCAGTTCCACGGTCGTGGTGCTGAAGGATTCTCGGACTTCTCGTCTGCCGCCCGCCCCGAAGTCGAGCCGCCCAAGCCCTCTGCTGCCCAGACCGGCTTCTACAACCCGAAGGCTGACATCGAGGCTATCCACGGCGACGAGTCCAACGGCCTGGGAACGAGCACTTTCCTCGAGGGTGCCCCTGCAAGCAGGAAGGACCTGGAAAGGCGCGATTCTGAGACTGATGGTCTCGGCAGCATGGGTGGCGGTGGCCTTGCGCGTAAGAAGTCCCTCGCCCAGAGGATCCGCGGAATTTCCCAGCCCCGTCGCGACTACGGAGGACGCGTGGTGTCTCCTGATGCACAGTACGAGTTCCGCCGCCCACCCCCGCCGCCCCCGAACGGCCAGAGCTCCCCGATGAGCGCAGGAGGCAGGGGCAAGATGCAGGAGAAGAACCCGTTCTTCGATGATTACGATGATGCGTACGAGAAGAAGGGCGCGTCGATCAGGATCTCGGAGCAGCAGAGGCCCGGTCGTGCTCGGGCACCGAGCTCCCCTGGACGGCCGAACTTGGAGAGACTGCCCACGAACGAGGCTGGTCCGGCCGATGAGCCCAAGCCCAGTGGTTTCCTTGGGCGCATGAAGTCCCTGAAGGGCGGCCCCAGGAAGCCCAAGCCCGAGAGGAGGGCGTCGTAAGCGCATCATCCAAGGGTCATAACAACAAGGAAACACTATCTCAAGCACACGCATGCGTTGGATCAGGCCTTCGCATTGGTTACTGGCTTTACCTGGTCCCTGCTGCCATTGCTGACGGGACTTTCAAGAGGTGGTCCCCTGGGCTCTGTCCACATCCCGCCGATTATTGCGTGCGTCTCGACGACGCGAACACGCCCCACGACCAGGACATTGGCGAAGGAGGACATGAGCACGTGGCGCGCCAGCTGCATACGCGGAAAATGGCAGACTGGGCGGGGCGGCCTTTAATAATCCCTGTTGACTTCTTTTCTGTACTATTTCTCCTAAAGGTTAGCCGTCAAGATCGCCGGCGCTTTGGTAGGCAAGCGAAACTGGGCGCGAGCGGCGAGTTTGGGTTGCGGATTCACTTTTTCTCTTTCAATACCGGATTTTGGACTGCTGGTCGGGTGGGAGTATGACTTAGGTTGACCGGAGGATTGCATCTCCCCCTTAAGGAAAACGGAGCGACGGACCAGTGGCAACAAGCGGGGATAAACAGTTCGTCGTAGGAATGGAGCAATAGCAAAAACACAGTAAGCCCTCTCAGGTGACTAAATGGACGGTGTCGTCGCAGGTGCGAGGCGGATGCGGCGGCGCGAGGGGCCGGGCGGTTGTTCCACAGCCAACGTACGATTCGGTGTTGTCAGTGCGAAGCGCTCGCTCTCTTCCAGAAGCATGCGCCACGACACCGTTTGTGCCGTTGGACAACTAGCAGCCCCCACAATTTACTGGGTCCGTGGTGAAGATCATACATGTCCCTGACGCGGCATAAAATACCATTGGACAAAGGCAGCTTGGCAGACACTGCTGGTGCTGACTGGACGTGCGCAAGATGGGTCCTATCTGCCAGATCCAGCATCTGCGCCGCCGAGGATCTGTTTATATCTTAAGCTATGCATATAGGACCTTTCTCGCCCATCCCTTCAGAGTAGACCTCTGGCCCCAATGGACAACCGCGACGGCTACGGACCAGTCAACGTCGACGACGGCGCCACGCTCCAGGGAGAGCCGCGGCGCAGCTCCATGGCGACGGAGCGCGACGGCATGTTCGACACACCAGCACTCAAGGAGGCCAGCGCGTCGGTCATGAACGCCATGGCGGCGCCGTCGGGGCGCACGTCGATGAGCACGACGCGGACGTCGCGCGCGGTCGAGCACTTCGACGGCAACCCCAACATCCCGCCCTACGAGTCCATCGCCGAGGACCCCGAGTACAACCGGGGCCCGTCGTCGCAGCGGCTGCCGCCGGCCGGCTGGATCGACTTCATGGACCGCTGGCACGAGTGGTGGGTCGGCGAGATCGCCGCGGCGCTGGGCAGCCTGGCCTGCTTCGCCGTCGCCGTCTGGCTGCTCGCCGACATGGACGGCAAGCGGCTGGCCGACTGGGGCCCGGCCATCTCGCCCAACGCCCTCGTGGCGACCTTGGTCGTCGTCGCGCGCTTCCTCATGCTGTTCGTCGTGGCCGAGTGCATCGGCCAGCTGCGCTGGCTGTACTTCCAGCCCGCCGACCACGCGCCGCGCCCGCTCGCCGACCTGGACCTCTTCGACGGCGCCGCCCGCGGGCCCGTCGGCTGCGCGAAGCTGCTGGTGCGCGCCAAGGCGGACGCGTGGGTCGCGACGTGGGCGGCGCTGGTCGTCGTCGTCGCGCTGGCCATGGATCCCTTCGCGCAGCAGATGGTCTCGTTCCCGGCGCGCGTCGCGCCGCTCGACGCCGCCGCGGCCGTCAACGGCACCTGGATGCCGGCCGCCCAGGCGCTCGAGGCCGACAGCGACGTCCTTTCCGCCGGTAAGCGTCCGCCATGTGGTTTGCTTGCGAAGTGAAACCCAGCTAACCAGCTCCTCCTCCTCCCCCCGGCAGCCAACCTGCGCAAAACCATCTTCGCCGCCCTCGTGGGCGTCGAGGAGCAAATCGACTTCGGCTGCCCGACCGGGAACTGCACGTGGGACGCCTTCAGCTCGCTGGGCCTGTGCAGCGCGTGCGAGGACGTGTCGAGCTCCGTGACGCCGACGTGCTCGAACTCGTCCTCGACCGAGTACTCGTCGGAGCTTTCGGGAGAGGCCATCGCGAACGCGACGTGCCCGCAGCTGACGTACACGCTCGCCGGCTACCACAACCTCAGCCTCGTGCTGCAGAACGGTTCGCTCGTCGAGCGGCCGCACCACACGGGCGCCTCGGCCGGCAACGCGCTGCACGGCCAGGACCCCCTCGGCACGCTCTACTCGCTCGTCCGGTCCGTCGCGGGCGAGGCCTATCCGGCCGGCGTCAGGGATCCGCGCCTGTTCGAGTTCGCGGTCGCGCGGCTGAGGGTTGCCGAGGAGGCGTCGGGCGAGGCGTGGGATGCGAGTACCCTGGCGAGCCCGAAGTGGAATGTCACGGCGTGCGCGGTTAGCTGGTGCGCGAAGGTGTATGAGGGGGTTGAAGTGGTATGTTGGATCTTTGTTTTCTTTTGCTCATCTTTCTTTTTGCGGAGTTTCGTTGAAGGTTGCTGTAAGAGGGTTGTTTGTCAAGGGTTGTTTGTCAAGGGTTGAGGCGTTGAGTCCTAATATGGCCTGGGGACAACTGCCACATCTCACTCTCCTCCTACAAAAGGCACAACGACTGACCCCTTCCCGATCCCACAGAGAAACGGCAAGCTCCTCAACGCCGAGCCGCGCGACGTCGAACTCACCGCCAGTCCATCCAGCGACTGCTGGACGAGCTCCTCCCCCACCTGCCAAGAATTCCAACCCACCAACTCATCCGCGCTTCCCTCCTCCGGCACCAACACCACCACCTTCAGCCTCGCCCTCACCAACACCACACTCTCCCCCCTCCTCGCCACCGACCACAACATCACCCTCGCCCACAACCGCACCGACCCGGCCGCCACCGCCGAAGCGGCCCAAATCGCCACCGCCCGCGCCGCCACCACCCTCGCAACCCTCCTCTGGACGCACCCCTCCTTCCCCTCCTCCTCCTCCTCCTCCCTCGCCACCGCCCTCACAACCTCCCTCCGCCTTCTCTCGTCCCCGTCCACCCCAACCCGCATCTCCGGCACCCCCCTCGCCCCCCAACCCTTCATCGCCACCAACTGGCCCTGGCTCGCCCTCCCCGCCTTCGTCGTCGCGAGCGGCGCGGTCATACTGGTCGTCGCGATCGCGCTGACGTGTGCGAAGGGGAAGGGTGAGAGGGTCGTGTGGAAGGCGAGTAATGTGCCGTTGTTGCTGCTGGCGCCGCCGAAGGGCGAGTGGCGCGAGGATGTGGGGTGGAGGGGGGGCAGGGGGAGGGGGAGGGTCGGCGTGGTGGTGGGGGGGATGAGGGGGAGGTTGGATGTTGGTGGTGGTGGGGAGAAGGGGGGGAAGGAGAGTGGGAGTGTGGGGTTTGTGAGGGGGTGAGTGGTGGTGGTGGTGGTGGTGGTGGTGGTGGTGGAGGGAGAGGGTAAGAGAAAAGGGAGAGGGTGGGTAGATGGTGTTTGGAAGGGAGGCGGGTTGGGGGGGATTTTAGACTAGAGCTTTGAGCTTGTTTACGACTTTTTCTTTACGAATGTTAATGTCTTCTAGTGTTCCCCTGTGGGAAGACTGATAGTGATAACGAAGTTACTTAGAGAGGTAAGCGTCAGTTCACGTCGGGAAGGAAGACTCCACAGAAATCGGCGCTTCAGCGCTTTTTGAGTTGAGTGGGCTGTTGGCTTCCGTACTCTAATGATCCCGGCTGAGAGGATCGAACAGGGATCATGCATGACAGGCTTCGACCATTGGCGGGATATGCGCCCCAATGAGGCAACGCCTTGGCGGCTGGTGCCTGCCTGCCTTGAACGTTCTCCGTCGCGAGGAAGCCGCGACCTCTGCCCTCACCACAACACCAACCGGAGACAGTCGCCAGCACATAGCCAACATGCCAGAGTCCTAACAGCAGACCCGGCCCGCTCGAACGAAACATCTCGCCGCAATATGCTGAACCGACAGAGCTTGCACCAGCCGCAGTTGCACGCATCGACAAGGCTGCGAAGATCGAAGGGCCCCTCATGGCCAGCACGATCCGTCCGGACACTGTGTTCCGGCTGAGATGTATACCGAAGAAGTATGGGAGGGAGGATATTCCGGATCTTGTGAGGAAGGCGCTGCGTCAGGGCGGAGACTTCTCCGTGGAGATCGGCTCGCTGGCGCGGAGTCCTTACCGGAATGATGAGCTGATCGCCACGGTCACCTTGCCCGGAGCAAGGAACGTCCTGCTTCAGCTCCCTACTCTCGTTGAGAATGAAAATGAGTGGCAGCTGGATGTGGACATCGGCGAAGACGAACCATTCAGCTTGCGTTTGGATGTGCACTTCTATGGGTTCACTCCGTTGCATGGAATTCAAGAGGCTGAACATACGAGCGAGTAAGTATTGAAATCACTCAATTTCCACCTTCGGATCCACTAACGCTACGAACAGCATCATAGCCACTTCGGGTCTCAACGGACATGCTTACGGTTCCTTCAAACAACGAGGAGGGCCATTCATGTGGCTCCGTGACGGCTTGCCGAAGGACCTACCAAACACGCGAGTCTTAGTATACGGCTATGATACACAGTTGCATGGAAGCTCCTCTGTTCAAAATCTCACGGATCTCGGCCTGGGTCTACGCACTGCATTAAAGGATGTTCTGGTCGCAGAAACTGTACGTTTGCTTGACCCCGCAATAGGTCATGCTAATGCTTGGAGTATATAGGTAAACCAACGCTGCAAGCCTGTCCTATTCATTGGACACAGCCTCGGTGGTCTTGTCATCAAAGAAGTCAGTTTTCTGTTTCCTTTATAGTTCTGAGTGTACTCCGCTCCCAAAGAACGATACTGACCAAAGACAGGCATTCGTGCACATGACAGATCGAGTCTATCGCAACATCTTGAATGCTACGCGTGGATTTCTCTTCTTCGGAGTACCGAACCTCGGCATGAGGATTGAATCCTTGGTACCCATGGTTGGAGATCAGCCCAACCGTGGTCTTCTTGAGACATTGGGAAGGAACTCTGCACTGTTGCGGCGCCACCAAGACGAGTTTCCAAGTGTGTTTGAACCAAGAACGATCCGGGTCTCGAGCTTTTATGAGACAAAGCTTTCACGTACTGCATGCAAGGTAAGCCCGTAGCTCTGTTTCTGATAGCTCCCTCTAACAGATGATACAGGCCGGTGGCGTCTGGAAAATGCAAGGACCTGAAGATTTGCTCGTCGAATTTGCCTCAGCCACCATCGGAAGCACGGTATATCAGCCAATAGACCGTGATCATTCCAATATGGTGAAATTCAACGCCGCCGACGATTCGCACTATCGTGCTACACTCACACAGATCAAGCAGCTATACAACGGTACAGGCTTTCAGAAAAGCGGTAATCTCAATGCCTGCACAGACGATGATTTGGGTGTGTATTGTCAGAAGCACTGCTGTCTTTGAACAACGTACTAAGAAATTTCCAGCTTGCCTGCGATCACTGGCATTTCCAAGCCAAGACTGGCACCGCGATGGTGTGGTGACCGCGGACGGCACGTGTGACTGGATTCTATCGCACGAGAAGTTCCATATCTGGTCCCGGCAGCCCCAACAACTCCTTTGGATCCGTGGGAAGCCGGGCTCAGGAAAATCAACCATCATGAAACACATCTTTCAACGACTTGAGGATCAAAACACCGGCGGACAGATACTGGCAACGTTCTTTTTCAACGGAAGGGGCGATGATTTCCTGACAACCTTAGTCGCCTTTTACCGTGCGATCCTCAATCAACTTCTACTGCATTTCCCTGAACACCTTTCGGAATTGACTTCCAGCTACATTCGAAAAGAGAAGACACAGAAAGGGAAGTGGGACTGGACTGTTGACGAACTCCATCGCTTTTTCGCCAAGATGATCCCGGTAGTTTCCAAAACGCATCCCGTGTGTATTCTCGTGGACGCCCTGGACGAATCCGGAGAGGAGAATGCATGCCAACTTATCAACCAATTCAAGAAAGTCCTGAACGCTGCGCACGAGGTTGATGGTGGGCTCAGGATTTGCTTCGCGTGCAGACACTACCCAATCCTTGAACTGGAGTCTGGATTTACAATCACCATGGAACAACAAAATGGAGCCGATATAGAGAAGGTGATTAGAGAGCGACTTCAAGGCTTCAAAGAGGAGGAAAGACGGATTTTGGAAGAAGATATAATATCCAAAGCTGAAGGAGTATTCCAATGGGCACGCTTGGTTATTGACAGAGCCTCCTGTCTCAGAACAAAGAGGAAGTCTTTCCACTACATCGTCAGAGAGATCAGGAGAATACCAAAAGAGCTTGAAAAGCTATACAGGAGCCTGCTAGTAACGTCTGAACCAGACGGAGATCCAAATGAGCGGCGACAGATCTTGAAGCTATTTCGGTGGATGTGTCTCGCTTTTCGCCCTTTGACGCTTCCAGAAATACAGCATGCTCTGGCAATTGATGCCGATATGGCATTCAAGTCAATACGAGAATACATGCTAGGAGAAGATTTCACACACGAAGAGGATGACATGATGGAAGTCGTCAAAGACCTTTCTCGAGGACTTGCCGAGTTTCGACAAGATGGGGCCGAGGTTGTCCTGCAACCGATTCATCAGACCGTACGGGACTATCTACTCACCTCTGGGCTCAAGGATTTACAGCAATCTTCTTTCGTTGACCCTCACGAGAATGGTCACTATCAAATCTTCAAGTCGTGTGTCAAGTTTATGCAACTAGAAGAGATCATGGGGGCCAAGCCATGCCCAATATCGGTATCATGGTACCCGCAACCGCTTCTCGACTACGCATTGGATTTCATACCATACCATCTCCAACAAGCAGGAAGAAGCGAGATCATGTCGGGAAATCTGCTCGAGATTTTCAAATGGCCACTCGAAAGTTCCATGGTCGATGAATGGGCCAATTTATGGAATCCACTTTTGGTCAGCAGATGCAGGGGCGTGAGGCATTATCAGCTATCGATACGGCAACCCAAAATACCAGACATCTTTGAGCCACTTGATTGGCCGAGACGTGGCTCCCGGTTATTGCACTTAGCGGCCATGGTTGGAAAACCCGAAATCTTGGACCTCATGTTCGAGCGAGCCCCAGAAATGGAGCTCCAACCGAAAGACTCGCATGGCTACAGCCCTTTGACTATGTCCCTCGTATCTGAACAAGAACACTTCGCAATCAAACTTCTTTCAAAATTCCCCCACCTGATCGACACCGAACTGGTAGAAAACCCCTGGCCGGCGGCCCACATAGCCGCAGCAAAGGGATTGAGGCCAGTGCTTTCGATGGCGCATGAGCGTGGGCTGAACCCGAATGGGCGCAAATATGACTCCAAGTCCTACTTTCGGCCAGAAGCAATGCAGCCCCTCCTGCCAATAGCCCTGAGGCATGGACAATTTGGTGTATGCGAGGACTTGCTGCTGCGTTTCGGGGCGGATCCAACCAAAAGTCTAGTTCCATGGATAATACGGTCTGGCAACGAGAAAGTTTGTGACATACTCGTTCCTTATGGCGCACGGCTTGTAAGAGAACTTGAATGGGCCAAATGTGTGCAAAACATGACGCCAGTAAAAAGTCGATTGGTCCGGAAACTTCTCGGTCGCATCAAAGATCCTATTCATGTTGCAGCAGCTCATGGCTGCGCGAGCATTGTTCGTTTTCTGGTCGAAAGTGGTGGGTTTGACGCAAATCTCAAGAACGCATCCGCTGAAACCCCACTTTTCATTGCTGTCAAGAATCGTTGTTTCCAGGTAATGGGATACTTGGTCCAGCAGCCCGAGATCAAATTGCTTGAAAAAGAGGATTGGCTGAGGCTGCCATTCGATCCGGACGTCAGACGTGAATATGGTAGGATGATGGAGATCATGTCGAGTGATGCAGAGGAGTGGAGGAACAGGGAAGATAATTTCTCCATGCTTTCGCTTTCTCGGATAACCGATCCTCGATCCGGCTTCGAAGAGAAGCGCATGCGAGAAGCATTACAGCCATCAGAAGCCTTCAAAAGCTTCTATGACGCATTGAACCTTTTTGAGAATAGAAATAGCACTAGCCCGAGAAGGGAATTTGTTACAGACGGCGGAAACGGACGGAAAAGAAAACGAGGAGTTGGCTACTAAGTCAGAGCCTCTCTCTAAACTGATGGACGAAGCTAGCGTGGAAGGTCTCCCGGATGTGCCTTTCTATTTAAGTGCTCTATAGATGCGGTTCTTTGCGCTGTACCATTTTTGGTTGTTTACTACAGACTACTGTGAAAGAGCGCTAGGTGAAATTTATGCCTTGACATATGGCATGGGTTCGCAGCTTTTCCTGATGCTAACATGCATAGACAAGGTCTTTCGTAACAAAATCACCCTTATGATCAAATCTGGTGCCAAAGAACATCTCGCAGGACCCCGGACGCGAAATCTTGGGAAGCCGGTGGGAGACATGTTTAGCCGCACGGCAGACATTGTGAGCCTCAGATCAAAAGTCCCGAGGAGCTGGTGCTTACGCCCAGGTCGGTTTGTCGGAGGACCATGGCTCCCTCATTGGGCTCTTACCGTTCCACATAGCCTTCAGGATCTTTGAAAATCTCGACAACCCCGCTGCGGACCATCCTACAGGAGGGCCGAGTTTGGGATCCGCAATTCTGGGTTTCAGCACGTTGGTGCCTCGCACGTGGGACGATCTGTCTTCTTGACTTATCAGGTACGACGAACGGGTGTTGCAACCTAACTGCCCCGCCCCACACTGCCCCAAGGATTCGACACATTCTTCACACCACCAGCCACGGGCTCGGAAGAGAACGGTGTATAGGCTATTTATTTACCCTCCAACGCAGCCAGCCCTACGATCCCCCTCCCGAGACTCGTCGGCGATCCCGCTGCAGGCGACCGCGCCGGGGACGGCCGACACATCGGGTTGCAAAAGACCGGAGACCTATGTGTGCTCTCCGCAAATTAAGGACGCTACATTCGTCCTCCTTACATGGAGGTTTGGATGAAACGTATGTGGACATTGGAAATCGACAACCCCCGCGAGCGAGGGGGGGTTGCAATATCTGCGAGACGGGGTGTGGGAGGGGGGGTTCAGATTAGTTCTGTTAATCTGCCGCGTCGTCTCCGCGTACCTACCTTTCCCACCTGCTTGCCGTCCGCCGGCGGCGAAGTAATCACCCGAGACGGTGATCACCCCGAGACGGCACGACGCCGGCGGCGGCGCATCCAGACGTAGATTTTCGAACGAGCGAGCGAGCGATGTGATGGGAGGATGGATGGATGGATGGCGCCACAGCGCCGCCACAAGATCCCCCGCCACCGTTGGTTCGGTCTACCGACAAATATCCGTACAAACATACTACACGTGAGACACTTCGATCAATTCCATCTCGGTGGACGAAGAAAGCAAAAGTCCCCGTGAGTAAGGCGAGGCGCGACGGGAACGACGGGGGACGAATCTCGGACAGCTCTGAGCGAGTACGAGACGCGTGAGGAGGGTATGATGTCGTGATGATTGATAATAGTACCGGCCGGCACCTACGTCCCCCCCCCCTGTCAAGAGATCACAGCCCGACCGACTTGGCGGGACGGGAAACAAGGGCAAGGGCAAGGGCAAGGGCAAGGGCAAGGGCGGCGGAGGAGAAGGGGGGGGGCGTTGGGGGCCGAGAGAAAGGAGATGAGACGGGTGGGGGTGGATCGGGGGAGGGGTGGGGGCCTTACCCATGTGAGGATCTGGGTGAATTCGGGCTGGTCGGGCATGTCGAGGATGTTTTGGATGCGCAGCGGGAGGTTCTCCTCGCCGGCGCGGTAGATGTTGGCGCCGTAGGAGTTCTTGTACTGCAGCATGCTCAAGCCTGGAGGGTTGTCGCAGAGTCAGTAGGGGAAGGTCGTGTTTCGGAGGCGGCGGAATGGGTGCCTACCGATCATGTACGCCTTGTCTCTTTCTTGCGTCCAATCCGGCTTCTCGTCGACTGCAACAAGTGCCGGCGTGCTTTCCTGTCCTCTTACCGGCCATGTCGACTCCCAGCTGAACAGACCGGCGATCATGAAGCCCCATTCGTCCCACCATCCCTCGGAGCCCTGGAGGGCCATCAGGTCGGCGAAATCGGGGATGAAGTATATGTTGCGCGCCCACTTGTCGCGCCACTGGCTCCAGTCGTGTTGTCCGAAGGTACCACTGCCGTAAGTGCTGATGACAGGATATCCGTCAGATCCGCGGTAGTACGCGGCGTGGCCCAGGAAATCCGTCAGGATTGAGTCGAAGTCTGACAGGTTCTTCGGTGCCCAGAGATCCATGCTGATGAAGCACTTGAAGTCCGGATGGTTTGCGGCCGCGTAGTCGAACATTGTGCTGAGCAGTGGGCGGGTCTCGGGACCGAGAGGGTTTCCCATATTGATCACGAAGCCATCGAGGCCCATTGCCGCCGCGTCGTCGACATCTTTTCTTATGTGATCATCGAATATTGTTCCGACCTGAATTTTCGATGAGCGTTTGCTACGAGTAGCGCCTTCGACCTGAACGAACCATGTAATGAGCGAATACACCTTTGGGTCCGGCCGCAGCCGCTTTGCCGGCGCATAGAAGACCGGCTACAGCGGTGGGTAGGCACCATGTTAACCGCATCGTGTAGTCCAAAAAATAATTGGGAACTTTGGAGAAAGAACCTAGCAAAATAAAGAAGGACTGTGGGAACGCCAGCTCTCTCTTCCGCGCGCCACCGCGGGCCCGTTTCCGTTTTAACAAAAACGAGGGCGACGGACACGGCTCTTGGTGGATCCCGCAGGATTCGCTAGAGCCACTTCTCGTATCGTTCGTGAAGAATCCACACCCCAGGTCTGGAATCCAACAACACGGGAACCCGGTGGCGTTCAGCACACCCCTTTTGCGTGCCTTATCACAGCGGATTTGTTGGAAGCGCTACCGTGCGCGGCAAGGCCTAAGACCCTGCCTTGCGATAACGGCTATATTTAGCTGCTGTGAACCGTCCACAGCTGCCGTGATTGGTGGTTAGCCGAGGATGATGTGACGTCGTATTTGACCTTGGCTGCAGAACGCCTCTGACGTGGAATACGATCGACAGAAACGTCCTGTTCGAGTATCGGGTACCTGGATTCTAGAACATGGTTCCTGCCATGCCTTATAGCGCCGACTGCAACTCAATGTCATCCCTCATTTATCTCGAAATCATGCGCATGGTACAGTGGTTTTCAATACGATTGAAGCCTCGAGGAATGATTTGATTTCTGCACATGAATGTGGACAGGTCAGGCGAGGAATGCAAACAATGTTTGATCTTCGTATTAAAGCCTTGAATGCTTAGTAATTACTTCCTGGCCGGTTCAGTAGGGCCTTCCTCGGCGCAGTCGCTTTCCTTAGCTTCGCCATTGGTATCCACGTTGTTGGAGGTATCCTTATTGCTGGAAATCCCGTCGCTGTAAGCAGTATTGCTAGAAGCCTTGTTGCTGGAAGAGCCGTCGGTAGAAGCCTTGTTGCTGGAAGAACCGTCGGTGGAAGCATCTTCGTTGTTGGAGATATCCTTATAGCTGGAAATCCCATCGCTGTTAGCAATGTTGCTAGAAGCCTCGTCGCCGGAAGAGCCGTTGGTGGAAACATCTCCATTGTTCGATGCGCTTGTGGTGCGAATGTCGTTGGAGGTACTAACATTGTCTGAGGTCTTGGCATCATCGGAAGAAGTGCTCTTGATGCCGGAGCTGGTGGAGCTGCCCATGATCAGGGCATCGGTGGAGACGATGTTCGTGATGTTGCCGTAAGGCGAGTCGGTCTTCGCAGTGGCCAGGTGGTAGGCGGCAATGGCACGACGGAAGTGGGTGTCGACCTGGTTCTTCTGGTTGGCAGCTTCGTCCGCGTAGGAGCTGTTGGCCGGGAACAGGCCGATCATGTTGAACATCCACGCATCAACGACGCCGCCGACCTCGCGGACGGAAGCGGGCACGCGGAATTCGTTTTGGTTATCCATGGTGATGAAGTTGCTTGCGGAGCCGCCGAGTCCGTCCATAAGCTCGAACATGGCCTGGGCGAGCTGTTTTGTTCCGTACGTAAGCAGTGTTCGGCCACGTCATAGTGAGACGTGGAAATAAAACTTACGTAGGAGTAGGCCTCGTAGACCAACTGAACGTCTTGGCTCTCCTCGGTGAGAGTGCTGGTGCCAATGATAAGCTGAATGTTGGCCAGAACAGCCTCATACATATCATCTATCTCCTCGAAGACATCCTGGTCGAATTGTGTTAGCCGGCCTGTACAAAGCCCGCCGAAAAAGGTGAAGTGTATATCCATACCTGCATCGGACCGGCGTTCATGGTGGAGTTGATCGCCAGAACAAGATCCTTGATGTCAAACGCCTGACGGGCCAGCGAATTGCCCGTGTCTTGCAGGTTTGCCGGGCTCATCGTGGCCAACGCAGTACTGCCAATCAGGCCGATCGCGGTGGCAATAGTCGTCGCGAACTTCATTTTGGCAGATGATGACTAAGTGCTTAAGTGAGTGGAAAAAAGAGTGTGGGGATCTGTAAAGACTGGTTTGATCAAGTGAGTGACGAAAAACAGCAAGAAAAGAGTGACTTGCGGGGAACTGTGCAGTTGGCTCAAGCCAGGCCTGCGGGGGTAGAAGCGCGCCTTATAATGCTTACCTCTGCGCTGCAGCATTACCCGGAGCTTCGGTCGCGCCACATGCTATTTCATGAAACGATCGCATCCCGTATGGGGTCGTGCAATGCCGATATGAATGCATGCTGGCGATTAATTGGCCTGCGAGGGCTCGGCAAGCCCGTCGATGCGCCATGACTTTAGGGAGAATAATGAAGCTGGGTGCGATCTGCAAGGCCGTCCGGCCGCATTGGGTAAAGCATGTTCGCCGTGTCACGTTATCTTTGATAGTTCCGCTTGGTAAGGCTAGGACCTTCCATAAGAAGCTCAGTCGGCGTTATTTTTGGCCCTTCTTCCGAGCGACATTTACCCCGTGCTCATAAAACGACAGCCCTACGGTGGGTCTGAGAATACGAGAGCGGGATTTTCCACTCCTCCAATCTTACAACCGTGTCGCAGCACCCCCAAAATAGCCTCTCTACTTGGTCCTATACTATCGAAGCTCTGGTATTCATGTATACTTAAGTGCAAACCCGTACACTACCTGAACATCAACCGAAACCGCACTGTCGCAAATCTTTTCCTTTTACAGAATGATTCATTTTCCTTGATAACAGCCCACTCTTGACTCGGCCTGCATTCAACCACGATACAGCCTTTGTGCGCCAGCATGGGCCGCATTAATTTACACCAGGGCTTTATCGGGGTCAAGTCCGGGGAAACATGTCGGTGGACCGCAAAGGATCTCGAATCATCGCAGAAGTACGAGAGGACTGGACCAAAATAACATCGTTTACGGGCCCTGCCAGACTTCTGACGATGGAGACTAATTCCGACTTTCGAATACTGGCCGCTAGAGTGCCAAGGCATGTGCTTGCAGATGTCAAGCGAACATTGGTCCCGCTCGGTGCGGCGGGTTTAACTCTCAGAAAAGGACACAGTACTTCTATCCTGGAGACAGTTGCGTCTCAACACTCTCATCGCCAAATGAAAGGGAAGAAGCTTAGCCATCGGCGCCAGTTGAGGCTCGCTCACTGACCCCAGTCTTTGTGATATCTTGGAGAAATGTTTGTCCAGTGACATTCCGAGGATCGCATCACCACCAACACCTCAAACATTTTCAAGGCTCTAGTGATACGAAAGAGCATGAAGCAAGCCATAGAACCATTCAGAAGCATCGACAAGCATGGCCCGCGCATGCCTGCATCTCCACCAGCGCATACCAGCAGCCCGACAATCAGAATGAACCCCCATAATTCAAACGCCGCTCCATCCCGAACTCATAACTCAGCACCAATTCCGCTTTGCGAATCAGACCGAGCATGGCCATCTCAACCCACGAGGGATTCTGAGCGGCGGCTCGTCGATGAGCTCCCGATTCAAAGGCGTTCATTGTCATGAAAGAACAAAGAATAAAGCACAAACGACATGGAACAAAACGCAAAGGGGAAAAAGAGAAACGAGCACAAAGATAGAATGAGAAATAGAGAGAAAGACGATCCCGAGAAACCAATCGTCCTCACAGGGAGGTTGGTTCGTGTACACGCAATTAGCGATCATGCGCACTTCGCTGTGGAGAAAAGAATAACAAAACGAATAGAGATAAGCTTCTCGCTCAAGCGACTCACAAAGCTGCCCTGACTCTACTGTGGCAAATAAACGGTGGCCAGTTTGCGGGAAATTGCGACATGGCCAGGCGATCGAAGCTCTTAACCGAATACAGATAGTCAACATAACGTGGCGCGTGCTTGTATAGTTGGATGATTCGACTGCACATGCAAAAAGAGTGCAGTCTCTTTTGTAGGGCACGGAAGGACACACAGACGAGTCATCATAAAAGTGTCGGAGAGAAAACAATAAAAATTAGATAAAGTATTTACGAGTAGTCGAATCCCCCGTAAACGCAATCCAGTCAGTTCTCGTACCGCACCCAGCTCCAAAAAGACCATTGGTATTAACAGACCCAAACGCCGACCGACCCATCCGATACATCATCCCATCAACATCATGGTGGCATGTGTGTGACCCATGGATACTCGTCATCATTCCAATCATGCCAAAAGCAAGCAGGAACAAACAAGTAACGACTCTTTCGAATGCTTCTAATGAACGCTTGAACAATGCTTTCGTCAAACACTCCTAACGGACTGCTTTTTCATCGACCAGCAGAAAATAGCAGTAGGTATCACTAAGAGCAGCATAAAACAAGGAACGCGATCTGCATCAAGCAGACCAAGCGTTCCAGCGAGAGCGAGAGCGATAGCAGCAACGACGGCAAAAGCACTCAGTGCCTGCCAAACTCGTGCCTGACAAAGTACAGCGAGTGCGTCCAGCCGGCCATGACGCGCGAGACGAGCCTGTCTTTCTTGGCAGCAAGCTTCTTCAGCTTCCTCCTGATCGACACCGGCTTCTTCTGCGCCTTCTCGTCCACAGAGGAGATCTCATTGGACTGAAGAGGCAATGTGGTGGCGACGACGTCCTTCTGCTCCGCTGGAGGATCGATGGGCGCATCCTCTTCTTCTCCAGCGGCGACCGACGGCACCGCAACGGCACAGTCCATCTCGACTTGGGACCGTACGGTCGAAAGCGCGTGGCCGATTGGTGCGCTCTCGTCCTGAGGCACGACCGGGTTGCTTCCGAGCGGGTTGGAGTTGGAGCCCAAACACGACATGGCCGAGTCGACACGCTTGTGGACGGGAGCCTTCGGAGGCTGGATGGTCTGGCCCTCGCGCAGGACGCGGCGGAGGATCTTGCCTGTCCCGTTGCGCGGAACAGCAGGCACGAAGACGGTCTCGGCGGGCATTTTGTACCCCGCGAGGCGCTGGCGCAACCAAGTGCGCAGCACCGTCTCGTCAATCAGCATCTCATCAGTGGTGCTGAAGACGACTTTGCGCACAATATACGCGCGGATAAACTCTTCGACGCCGTCGGCCTCCTTGATGCCGATGACGGCCGCGTCGGCGATGCCCGGGTGCTGCATCAGCTCCGACTCTATTTCCGTTGGCGACACCTGCCAGCCACGGACCTTGATGAGCTCCTTCGCGCGATCGACGATGAACAGCGAAGGGATGCCTGTGACAGTGTCGGTTACGCGGTAGCCGATGTCGCCGGTGCGGAGATAGGTGCCGCAGGGCGTGAAGGCCTCGGCGGTGGCGACAGGATTGGAAATGTATGACAGGAGAGGATGCGGGACCCGTGCAAGTAGCTCGCCCGAGACATTGTCCGCGGTGATCGGCTCGCCATCATCATCGACAATTCTGCGTCATGCAAGTCAGCATCCGGGTGCGCGAGACACGGGGAGATAGCAGGATGGAAGTGGCTGGGAAAAGAAAACACCGCGAAGGACGTCGAGATTGCGTACCTGATTTCGAAGCCTTCGACTGGTTGGCCGACGCTGTCATCCTCACGCCTTGTGCGATCTTGAACACACGTGATCCAGCCAGACTCGGTCATCCCCCACACACCCCGGATGCATGCGTCCTCGTGAAGCAGATCATACAGCGGTTTTTGTTGCGCAAACTTGACACTTGCTCCTCCCATCCAAATAGACCGCAGGCTGTTAAGGCCTTCGCGCGTTGCTAGTGCAGATTTCGGCAGAGCCATGAGCACTGGTGGCGGAACGTAGGTCTCGCTCACACGGTACTGTGCGATGGCATCCAGAAACGGGGCTTCTGCATAGCGGCGCATGATATAAGTAGGAATGCCTTGGCGAATTGTCGAAGGTAGAATGGGGGATGCGAATGCGTGGAAAGGTGGCAGGGTCAGAAGACGAGAACGCTAGTCGTGGATGTCAGCTTTTGTGCGAGCATATGTAAACAGCATGGGAAGACTTACAGGATACTCGGTTTCTTCGCACTGAGCAGCTGCTTGTGAAACATGGTAAGAGTGAGTGATCATGGCAGCTTTAGGCAGGCCAGATGTACCGCTCGTCGAGTTGTACGAAGCGACGGTTTCGTGGGGGCTTTGGACGGTGACCCAATCAGACTCGCCATGCTCAAGCAACGATGTCCAGCTGAATATCGAGGAATTCGGGTTTTCAGTCTCAGTATCGAACGCGTATATCCGGTCTGTCGATATGCCAACATGCTCTGCAGCTGTGAGAGTTTTCTCCAGCATCGCGGGCTCAACGATGACCAATTTGGGCTTTGTCAAGGCGAAATGATGACGGATCTCGTTTGGAGTGTAACCCGGGTTGACACCAGTGAAGATGGCGCCAGCGCCAATGATTCCAAGGTACAGAACGGAGTAGTTGAGCTGAGTTGGGGTTAGAAATCGCAAGTGAAGTGGATAGGAAAATCCTTACATCATTGAAGGTGTTTACACAAACGCAGTCACCAGGCTGGATGCCTTGAGCACGCAGACCGGCTATCAGTTGACGGGTTTTGGCGACGATCTGGTTGTATGAGTACGAAACGGAAGGCGACAGGGCGTCTATCAAGATCTAGGTCGGTCAGCGAAGGTGACGCGGAGTGCTGGGAAGGGATGCGTACTGGCGTGTCGGGGTCAGGCAGGTTGCCGCCGAAGGTCCAGGAGACGAGATCCATATTGCTGCGTCGTACAGTTGACGTGAAGAAGGTGCTACGGATTCTTTACCTGGAGAGGTGGAAGTAGGACAGCTGCACGCGCGGGCTTTAAGGTAGGCGGGGGGGACAGAATGTACCGCGCTATGGCCATAAAAGCGGGGCAAGCAGCGCGGTGACGGAAGATTGAACAAGGCAATGTTCAGCAGTAGCCGACGCAAACAATCCAAGGGTGACAGGAAACGGCGAGCTGAACGTTTGAAGGCGTCAATTTTTCGGCAGTCAAAGACCGGCGCGGAACTGGCGCGCAGTATTGGGCCATGGGAAAGGAACTAATGCGAGGACGTGGCAGCATGGCGCCTGCGCTAGCATCGTGCGCTAGCAGTATGGTGTTGTCCAGATCGAGCCGAGGGCGACGCGATGAGTGGGCTGGAGACCTCAGGGCCTGTAGCATCGAGTCGAAGCTAGCGGCGTGACGACCCTCGCACGTGCAGAGAGACTGCAGAATCACGGCAAGTGGAGCCATGCAGCAAATAGCGAGGAAAATCCGGGTGGAGATGGGGTGAGAGGCGAGCAGGGTTGTCGGCGAGGTGGGGGCGAGCAGAGCACTGGTGGTGTTGAGGCGCTGGGCAGCGGAGGCTGACGGACGACCATCCGCGGCCCGAATTGGCGGCACAGCAGGCGAAAAGAGCTAAGCGTTGGCCCGTCCTTCTGCTGCCGCTGCTCGTTTCGACCTTCACCCACACCGCCTGCCGGCCGCTGGGACAGGAGCTCGCGGCTCCCTTCCTCGTGCAGCGAGCTGCGCTCCTGGCAGCGGCGGCGTTTGGAGCTGCCTACTTAACGCCGGACGACGGCCGCCTGACACGCGCGCCCGTCCCCGGGCCTGCAGCTCCCAGGTCAGCGGCGTCGCCCACCTCGCACCTCCCTCCCAGACCTCGCCCACCACACGCCGCAGCTTGTGCAGCCGGGCGCCGGCGTGAGCAGAAGTTCGGCGCTGGCTGTCGAGCCGCGCCGCTTCCCGAGGGGCTGGCTTTCCAACGGCGATCCCGCGCCTCGCGTGCGCGCGTGAGCCCCGCGATCTGCGCTCTTGTCGACCTTCCTTGCGCTGCTCTTCAGCGTGCGCCAGTCGCATCCCGGCCCTTATATGCGGATCTATTGAATGGCCCCGCGCTGGCCCTCCCGCTGGGCTGGAGAGTGGATCGCCGCCGCCCGTCTGGGAGCATGCCTCACCTTCTCCCGATTCCCGCGACGCCCTCCGCCCAATCCATCGCCCTGGCTCGAGTCAGGCCGGCGAGGAACAGTATCGTACGCCGTCGCGCTAGCGCCGTTCCGGGGAGTTCCTCGCCCATGCGGCTAGCGGCTGAAGAACGCGCCCTGTCCCATGCCCACCACATGCGCAGGTCCCTCTGACCTCAGCTGCCATGTTGACTCTCGCGGCTGGATCTAGGGCCCGTCCCGAGTCAGATGCGATGCCCCCATCCGGGCGCCCTCGACGCCCATCGCGATCGCCTCGAGTCCTGCGGGTGCCCCGTGTGGTTGCGAGTCTCCAGCGCCGTTGCTGTGGCTGCTGACCGCCTCGCGCTGGGCCACGGCTCTTGCTCGGCTACCACCAGCTGCTTGGGCCGGAGCCTCGAGCAAGCGACGCGCCGGCACCGAAGGGGTGAGGGCGTGGCGATCAGAGCCTCAGCCGCGAGTTCTTCAGGTCGCGTGGGATGCAGGTGCGCTATCGTACAGTGGAGCCCGCCGCCAATGCAGGTGCATACTGCTCCTGCCGAAGCAGCGCGCGGTGACGGTGGAGCGCGGTCGGGCGGATCCCATGCCGCCAGCTGCGATGTGGACGCAGACGCCGCAGCTGGTGATAGTGGATATGCTACTAACACACTACGCATGCAGGGCGCCGCCTTCTCTTAAGCCCGCTTTCTCGCGCCTTGCGCTCGCCGCCTGCCATTATTGTGTTGTCCCCCTGTGTCGCCCCGTACCTTCCTGCCTGTTAGTGGCGAGCAGGAAAATTGTTCCGCACCAGACCTTGCTGTCGCCGGGCACCGCGCGGCCGAACACCGGCTGCTCGCCTGAGATACCTAGTTAACACCTCAACCGCCATCCTAACGTTGTTCCTATACAACCTTCACATTCTCTTGGTCCACGCGGGGTATAAAAAGGCTCCTGGATCTCCACGGCTTGTCTTCCTTCCTTACACCTGCCACCTGCCCGAGTCCCTCTTTGGCTCGCTCTCAGTGGTCTCTTCACTTTGGCTCATCTCCCCTTCCACCGATACGCTTTCGCCATGTCGGATCCGAAAGAGAAGCCACTCGTTCATATCCGCAACGACAGCGGTATCAGTGTCAGCAGGCCCAACACTGCTCCTGGCTCCGTCAACTCGTTCACTGCCAAGGACTTCGCCGACTACGAGAAGCGCCTTTCTCAGGACAGCATTGTCAAGCCACTTGGAGCTTACATGCCCCACCGCTCCCAAGAGGACGACCCGCCGCGCCCGGTCACTATGCCCGGCTATGTTCACGATGGTTTCGCGTCCAAGGATTTCGCCGACTACGAGAAGCGCCTCAGCGCCAGTTCCAACCACCTCAGCGCCAGCTCCAACCACCAGGCGTTCGAAGATGCGGCCGCTATGAAGGCGGCCGCCCTAATGGAGGCTGGTATGCTGAAGGAGTCCGGAATCACCGTCGAGCTCAACAACGCCGTCACTGTTCCTGACAAGCGTTATCCCAGGGCTTTTCGCAATATCCGCCACAAGATCTTGAGCGTCTACCGTCGCATTTCCACCCTTATCATTATTGGGAACCTCATTGCTCTGGTCCATCTGGTCGCTACAGCCGGATCCCCCCTGGATATCAATCCTAGCAATCTCGCAACGGCGACCGCTGTCAACATCTTCGGCACCATCGCGGTTCGCCAGGAGTGGATTGTCAACGCACTGTATTCCACTTGCCTTTCGACTCCGTTGTCCGCTCCGCTCCGCGTGCGCCGTCTTCTGGCCAAGGTCTACGAAAATGGAGGCTTCCACAGTGGTACCGCCTACGCTGGCACAGCTTGGTTCACCCTGCTCTGCGCCACCGTCAGCCGCCTTTACATCCACAACGACCTGACTGCCAACCCGATCGCGCTGGTTGCTGTGGCCTACATCACCCTGGCGGTCCTCGTGGTCATCTTGATCTTCTGCTTCCCATACATGCGCATGCACTGGCACAACCACTTCGAGTTCTCGCACCGTTTCCTCGGTTGGCTCGCGATTGGCTGCCTTTGGGCTTTGATCATGCTCGTGATTGAGAACAAGCGCGTTGCTACCAGCGTGGCCTTTGGCTCCGCTCTCATCAGCGAGCCCTCATTCTGGTTCCTCATCGCCATCACACTCATGATCGTCATGCCCTGGCTGCTACTTCGCAAGGTGCGCTTCACCGTAGAAAACCTGTCGGACCACGCGCTTCGCCTCAACTACAACGAGAAGCTCGCTCCTTTCCGCGGTGTTGCCATTGCGGAGTCGCCCCTTGGACAGTACCACTCCTTCGCCACCTTCCCCAACCCCGAGTCCGACTTGCCCAACGGCCAGTCGATCATCGTGTCCAAGGCGGGAGATTGGACGGCGTCGCAGGTCCTGGACAAGAGCGACGAACGCCACTACTGGCTGCGCGGTGTCCCCAAGACCGGAGTCCTGGGGATGTGCTTGATCTTCCGCAAGGTCGTCATCGTCACGACGGGATCCGGCATCGGGCCCTGCCTCGCCTTCCTCAACCTGCCCGAGCAGCTCCGCCGCCCCTGCCGCGTTATCTGGAGCTCGCCCCGGCCGGCCGCCATCTACGGCCAGGGGATCTGCGACTCGGTCAAGCGGTGCGACCCGGATGCGCTCATCTGGGATACCAGGGCCCAGGGACGCCCGAACATGGTCCAGCTCACGTACAACATGTACCGTGAGAGCGGCGCCGAGGCTGTTTTCGTCATCAGCAACCCGAAGCTCACCAAGATGCTCGTCTACGCGATGGAGAGCCGCGGCGTTCCGGCCTTCGGTCCCATTTGGGACTCGTAAATGGGCCGATGGACCCGTCCCGCTTCCTTCATGTTTGATGGTATGTCTTGGAATTGTTTCCCTTTGGTCAACTTCATCACTGATATCGGTTCGTTTGCAGGTTGGAGTTTTGTTTTCGATTTACGACTTAGCAACTGTCACGACCAAAAGCGCGTTCACGACATGCCTTTACGAAGAGTTCTTATACCACCTTTGGGAACACTTTTAGGGGGGAATATCCAACGGCACCGACGCAGCCACGCAGCTATTTCGCGAGAGATTGGCTTTAGTGGTGAACGAGGTGATTTTATTGTTGGCCATTGGGACTTTCGGGCTTTCACAAACTTCAAGCTTGTCATTTGCAAGAATGCCCTTAGATTGTGTTTTGATTTTGCTGTCTTACGGTACGTGAGTACCTAGATAGACTCTACCCTTCCAGGGCCTAATGAAAATTATGCAGATAGATGCGTAAAACCTCACCTGTTTCCCCTATGTATCGTGATATTGCCCATCCTTCGCATGAGTGTCTTGCCATCCTCGAGCTACTCGCAAAAGCATTAATCCGGAACAGTGCATAGCCATGTAAAGGCCGTCTCCCTAATGAAGCCGAAAGTAGTTTCAAATAGCTTTTGATGATTCCGTTTTGATACACGTCAGCTATACAAAATTTGACTGTCATGATAACACAGCCGGACGGAAAGCTCATCACTTACAAAAAGCAAATGGCTTTGCATCGGAAGTTTCAATACTTGCAGCACATTGCACGGCAGTGTATGACGCAGTCACCGATAGTCACCTAGCTCCATCATGAACGAGAACAATGTAGGGCTGCACTGAAGTGCACGGTAGATTTGAACAACTTGCCGAGTTTGAAACCCAGCCCGGCTAGCTATGCGCCACGGTACCCCCTGTAGATAGCTTCCACATAAGCCTTGGTGCGGTCGTTACCCAAAATCGTCGCCTCCATCTTGTTCATGACATAGGAGATGGTCATCTTCCTGTCCAGATCCATGATGACGATGGAGCCGCCCCAGCCTCCCCAGAAGCAGATGCGGCCCTCCTCGGGGAACCAGCCCGCGAACGTGTCCTTGCCGGTCAGGCCGTAGCCGATGCCGAAGCGGATGGGGAAGTTGGTCACGAGGTCGACCCCGTTGGCCTGCTCCTCGAAGATGAGGTCGATCGTCGGCGGCGAGAGCAGCTTCACGCCGTCGACGGTGCCGCCCAGGGTGACGGCGGACAGGATGCGCGTCAGCGCCCTCGCGTTGGCGTGCCCGTTGGCGGCGCCCAGCTCGCCGTTGCGCCACACCGGCGTCTTGGTCTTCTCGACCAGCGCCGTGGGCGGGGGCGGGGGCAGGGCGGGAGCGCCCTCGGGCGGCGGCGGCGGCGCGGGCGGGGGGATCATGTCGGCGACGCGCGGCCAGTCCTTCTCGCGCGCGCCGATGTGGCAGTCGGCGCGCAGCGGGCCCGCGATCTCGTCGGCGACGAAGGCCGTGAGGCGCTTGCCGGTGGTGCGGAAGACCAGCTCGCCGACGAGGTGGCCGATGGTGACCATGTGGTAGCCGGACGCGGAGCCCGGCGGCCACTTGGGCGCCTGCCGCGCGAGCAGCGCGTTCGCCTTGGGGATGTCGTACATGTCCTCGCTGGCGAGCGGCGGGTCCCACGCCGGCAGCCCCGCCGTGTGGGACATGATGTGGCGGACCTCGATGTCCTCTTTCCCGTTGGCCGCGAACTCGGGCCAGTACTTGGACACCTTTTCGTGCGGCGAGAGGAGGCCGCGCTCGATGAGGACAAAGGCGGCGAAGGTCGTGATGGCCTTGGTCGTCGACCAGATGGTGCAGATGGTGTCGGCGTTCCAGGTGCGCGTGTGGGCGGCGTCGGCGTAGCCGCCCCAGAGGTCTACGACGTCCTCGCCGTCGATGTTGACGCAGATGGAGCCACCGAGCTCCTCGCCGGACTCGAGGTACGACTGGAAGAGCTTCTCGACTTCTTTGAAGCGGGCATCGCAGGAGCCCTGAGCGTTGGCCATGCTTGAAGCTGTAGAGGAATGGATTTTCTTGCTGGAAATGCTTGGAGAAGAGGTGATGTTGAGCGGTTCAAAATGGTCGAATAGAGAGTTTGACTATATACCTCTGGTTTCGACCTGTATTTAGACACCGCGGTCAAGTTTCGGCCAACAGCTTGTCTGCCTGAGGGATTACCGCGGGGAGTGCCTGATCTGGCGGTGTCCCAAAATTACTCAGCTTTACTGATCGTGCTCGCTGGTTCAGCTTGCGGGGTAGTGGGGGCTGAATCCTTTAAATACGTCGGTGTCCCTCCGCCAAACACCGGCCCGAAAACTGTCGTCAGCAGCGCCTAGGTACTTTTCCCAACTTGTTCACCGCGCGCCGGTGTTGCGTCCACACCGGCCATTGGCCGTTCGTTGAAGGATTTAGCGCCACCACCCGACACAATCGATGCGGCAACAACTAAAATGGCTTTCCCTTCGTCTTTCCTCGACGCCTCCAGTAGGCCTTTGATTCCCTAAACAATCACATGTCTGTCTTCTTCATATGCACGTATAGTAGAATGGAGGTGCGCACACGCAAGTCAGCAATGTTCCCGTCCACCTCGTCCGCAAGAGCCCAGCCGCAGCAGAATCTGCGCAATCGTACAAGCCATGCGCCGTTGACCTACTATGGTTCTTCTCACATCTACCTTACTGAAATCACACCCCAAAATTCGTCGTATGTCTAGAACATAAAGTTTTAATTATTCCCAAAAAGAAAAAAAGGCCATGGCTTTGCCTCCTGTAGAAACCATGCCTTTTCAATCGCTGCAATGCCTTCTAATGAGACTGGTATTGTAATTGAAAGTGATCAAGCTGCCAAAATATAAAGCAGCTCTTTGGGATCCCAATCTTTCGATGTGTTCTTAAAGTGCGAATGGCCTTTGGTTGCGGATACGACATGACAACGCTGGCATTAGCATTTTGCGTCGGGTAGATTCGGCGTGCGGAGGTTTTGATTGGCTGTAGGCAAAAACACACCCAGAACTCTTCCCAAAGTGCCTGCCGCTAGGCCACTGGAGAGCAGATGTGCCGTTTGAGGGTATATGGTGTTCGATTATAGCTGCATGGCACCGGGGGTACATGCGCCTGCAGCTGCCGCCTGAGCGAGGCGCGACCGATGCCAGCGTGGAAGCCTTAGCGCCGACGCTTGTGGATTAGCCCAGGCACCAGACCAGGGGTTTGCCGAGCGCTTATAGCTGTGCATCGCCGGCCACAACCTCTCCACCGTCCTCGACACTTCGCTCTGCACGCCACGAGCAATGAGCTTCGACATCTTCTGTGCCGTATGCGGCGGCCCTGCGTGCGCTCATATCACCATCGATGACAAATCCCGCAAAGCCGCAGTCAGGGAGAAGAGAGAAGTCGATCCCAGCTTCAGTGAGAAAGGTGAGTTCCCGAGCTGCATGATGTCATGAGCACTGCTGAGATGCGGGATCATGGCTGCAGATCTCAACAAGCGCGAGTTTCGTGGTTATGATCCGGAAGTCGTCAGGCCGGAAGACGTCCAGTGGACATACAAAGCTCAAGTCTTGGGCTTCAACCCCAAAGCCACTGGCATCGACAAGTAAGTCGTCCAGTGGCCGGCGGTAGAGACTTCTCTAATCGTAAAAGAATGTACATCACTCGGCCAGCAAACTATGAAGACTATGTATTAACCCCGCGTTATCTAATTGTCGCCAGTTCTGACATCCCCACAGGGATGCATGAGAAATGTCGAGTCTGACGGTATGTGATTTCTGCCGCTCTCTATCGTCATGTTGACAGAGGGGCTCCAGACCCAAATTTTCCCCAAGACTCGGATGAATTCCAATGGTAGAAATACTGCAACTCAACTCCAGGAATACTTGTCTGATTATCAACCAGCTATCGCGTATACGACGCCACCCAGACCGCTTGTTATCCCATTCACGAGCCATGTCTCAAGCTCCTAACGAGAGTTCTCTGCGGCAATGACAACATCGACAACCTCGATAAAGACACCTTGTACCATATCATCTCCGGCCTGATAGGCTGGGGCTTACCCAAGCTCGACTACGGCGAGCCATCGCAGGAATACGAACAATGCTGGTGGTCCAAGCCAGGCGAAGAGGTACGGCATCCCTCCCTCCCGCCACCCACCCACCCACCCCGATCCACTAACAAAAGACCACCAACGCCAAGATGATGGTCATCTACCCCCTCAGCAACCCCACCTTCACCACCCTCCTCCGCAACACCGTCTCCACCGACGACTTCGCGCCCCCGACCCCGCCGGGCACCGCCGCCCCGCCCACCTCGGCCTCGCTCTCCGCCCGCGTGCGCCGCGACCCCTTCGCCCGCCTCCCCTACGACATCACGCACCAGATCCTGCTGCTCCTCCCCGCCGAGGCCGTGCCGCGCCTCGCCACCGCCTCGCACCCCGTCCACGCCGCCGTGCGCTCGTCGGCGCGCAACCCGGGCTTCTGGCGGCAGGCGCTGCGGCGCTGCATGCCGTGGTTCTGGGAGCTGCACGTGCTGATGCGGCACGGCACCGTCGACCCCGAGGAGACGGACTTCAAGGGCTTGTTTCTGTGGCTGGAGGCGTGCACGAGGCCGCGGCGGGGGCTGGAGGGCCCGTTTATGGGCGTGGCGAATCGGAGGAGGGTGTGGGGCGTGTGCGAGCAGTATGGCGCGCTGTATGTGCCGAGAGTGAGGGAGAAGGAGAGGGAGAGGGCGGTGGGGAAGGAGGCGCGGGAGATTTGGCGGGGGGTGGTCAATACCGGGTCGCCGGTTGTGGTGTGGCCGGTGCCGGAGAATGAGGGAGACTTGAGGACGTCGACGACGCAGTGGGTGTGTGCCTGGGAGGAGGTTGAGGGAGGTGCGGTTCTGGAGGTGACTTGGGATGAACAACGTACGCTGATGGGGTTGATGCTTGTGGTTAGTGGGGAGAGGAGGCTGTTTGGGTCTGATGGTGGGGGAAGGTTCGGATCGAGGCTCAAGAAGGAGACAGTCGAGATTGAACCAGGCTGCTGGATCCGAGGGCTGGTTTTGCATCTACCGGATGTCTTCGATAAGGAAAAGGCGGAGACCTCGATCAAAGGAATATCGGTAAGTATCAGTATTCGTTTCCGAAACCCGTGCTACTCCCCCCGATGCTCGATCGCTTACGACATGGTGCTCAGATCCGGATGACCAACGGCAAAGATGTCAAGCTTGGAGACACCAACCCTACGCACTGCCAACGCCTGCTCCCCATCTCCTCCGACCACGTTCTCGTCGGCATCATGGGACAAGTTACCAGAGCGGATGAGGACAACCGCATCCGCATCACCCGCCTCGGCCTCCTCCAGCACCCCCGCCCCGACAGCGCCATCCTCTCCCCTTCCTCATCTGAAACCACGCCACCCCACCTCCCCCTCCTCCACCAACCTCTCTGGACCACCACCCCCCTCCACAACCCCTCCCACCCCATCCGGTCCAACGACAACGACGACGACAACAACAACAACAGCAGCAGCAGCAGCAGCAGCAGCAGCAGCAGCAGCACAATCCGCGCCCTCCCCTCCACCGACCGCCCCCTCTGCCGCTACCAGATCCAAAACCCGTGGCACGAAGACATCGTCCCGACGCACCCGCTCATCTTCGCCGCCAACGCGTTCGAGCGGCGCAACCTCGTCCGCCTCACCGCGTGGCTCTGCGACGACGGCCGCCACGTGTGCTGCGTGCGCGCCGAGTACCGCGCCGAGTCGAAGCTCGCGCCGCGCGAGATCGGGCCGGCGGCCGTGCGGCGCATGTTGAGGAGGGGCGGGGAGGAGGGGATGGCGGCGTCGTCGTCGTCGTCGTCCACCGGACTGGAAGAAGGGATGAAGAAGAAGAAGAAGAAGGGGGGGGATGATGATGATGATGCGCCGATGTGGTGGAGGGAGTGGGCGGCGCGGCTGAGGGAGGTGAGGCTGGATGTGGACGGGATGGGCGGCGAGGAGGTGGTCGGGGTGGATGTGGTGCACGATGGCGTGATTAGGGCTGTGAGGGTGAGTGGTGTGCCGTTGCGCGCCTCGCTTTGCTGATTGTGCTTTTTTTTTTTCTTGCGTGGGTGCTGATCGGAGTTGTTGGCAGGTTCGGACGAATCAAGGGCAGGTGTACTGGGGTGAGTCGCCTATCAAGGGCTATTGGCGGTTTGAAAATAGGGAGGCGGACGAGGGCGAGAAGATTGTGGGTATAGCATTGGCGTTTACGTTCGGCAGTCGTAAGGAGGATATTGCGCATCGGTGGGACGATGGGTCGGGTATGGTTTTGAGGGTAAGTAAAGGTGCTTGATTGTTTGAACAGTGCTAACTGCAGGAATAGGAACGTCTGAAGTTGAGTTGGCTGGCAACATTGGTGGCTAAGGAGTAGCCTGAATTCTATGGTGGATTTCATAGATCCAGGACCTACACATGTAAAAAGGCACTTCCGAAAAAAAGAAAGAAAGAAGCGTCGGTGGAAGTGGAACAAGCGCTTACAGGTCAGATGCGCTTGTTACAAGAGTGCGGGGCTTATCAACAAGGGAATCACTAGGCTGCGACGGTGCAGACTTCTAATTGGAGCGCAGGCATTGCCACTTCTCATCAGGGCCGACGCAGTTGACCAACAGGCAGCGTAGAACAGCTTCGGACTCGCCGCACTTGCACTTGCAAGATCTACAGAAGCGTGTTTGAGGATGCACAGCCTCAAACTCATATTCGTTGCCATTGAGAATGGAGAAGCCTTGAGTTGTGCGAACTGTTAGCTGAATACAGGGACCTTCTTCGGCAGTATGCACCGACCTGTGCGACCAAGGATAATGATGTCAGTTTGGCCCCCGAATCCTATCTTTGAATATTCTGTTTTATTGATTATCCGTACCCATCTCACCCAGCCTCTCAACGTCGTTCGAGCTGTCTTCACTCACATCGTACTTCAAGTGCCGTGCTGTGCAGTTCACCATGTATCCTCCACAACATCGCCAACCGCGAAATTCGCTTGACCAGTGGCAACTCAACTCGGGCAACAGGCCTCTCCAATCATCGCCGGATTCACCTGAGTACATTGAGAGTACCATGGTCGCCGCCGAACGGCAATCTACGCAAGCTACGGATTCCTCCTTTGCTATTTCGACCACACCGTCAGACTTCAGTAAAGAACCACACATTTACAGTCATGTAATCGGAAAGAACAAGACCTCAACTTTGCACAAGGCGCCAAAGCCATGGGATTGTCATTTAGAGGCTCCACCGTCCATGTTCGCACTGTTAATCGCCGGAATCGCCGTTTCAATTGGGCACCACTTTTACTATCACTGGTTGAGTGGAAAAGAAGTTCAGAGCACAGACAGGCAGCAATGGGCCCTTCGGTAATGGTTTGCACTGCGTTCCTGAGAGCTATCACTGATCTTATTTAGCATTGGCAACGCATTCGCCTTTCTCGCCAAATGCTGTTTTTGTAGTGCTGCAAATGTGGCATTTATTCAGTGGCTTTGGAAGACACTTAGGGCGAAGTTTATCACAATTCAAGGCATCGACGCTGCTTTCTCGGCAACCCAAACGTTGCTCTCCTTTACTAGCTGGGAGATGCTTTCAGGGGTCAAAGTTGGAACAGTACTGGCAATTCTTACATGGTAGGATGGTTCCTATTCAGGAGCATCGAGAGAGCGCTAATTTTGCTACGCAAAGGTGCATACCGCTAATAACGCTCGTCACACCCGCAACGCTTTCGGTGAAGCCCGACTTTGCGCAACGTCCGGTCATCGCAAACGTTCCAGTTCCTTTAGCACCGCAGGACATCATCCCCCTCAAAGAACTTCTTTCAATATGGGTAAATACACAAGGCGTTATCGTCCACTCGGACATTACCATTGGGAACCATCGTGTCGCGGAGGAGTTCAAGAAGTTGACATTGTCAAGTGCCATTTTCGGCCAGCTCTTTTCCATCCCTCGACCCTTCACAGATGCAGACTCAAGCTACACGGTTGACTTTGTTGCTCCAGGCATGAAGTGCGACAATTCTTCCAACCAGGTGTCACGCGATGTGACTATTGCTGCGCTTCGTTCTCAAGGATACTCGACCAGCATTGACAGCCACGAGTCTCGCTTTCTCAACATTTCAAGAATCAACTTTGACCAGCTCGAGTACTCCCATGGGAAGTCACGCACGCAGATTGGATACTTTGCAAGGATTCCGGGTGCAAACGACAATGACACGGATTTCGGGCTCGCAAATGGCACTCGCAACGAGTTTCACATCGTTGTAGCAAACCATGCACCAAACACGGATGCCACTGTTCCAACTTTTGTTACTTGTCAGCTCTGGAATGTATCCAGAACAGCCAACATCATAACGACAAACGGCGTTCAAAGCGTACACGTAACCGACACGAGGTTTCTCAACAGGTTCGACCAGCCCTTTCAACCATTATACCCGGCAGATGTAGAGAACGACCCTTTTGCAATCAAGCAGGTATTCTATACGGCATTTTTCTTGGGCATTGCAAAGCATCTGCTGGGGTTCATCGGCACCACCAAGATTGGCGATACCGTTGTGGCGGATCCTCCGGCGAGCATTCAGGAAACTGTCCTGACAAGTTCCACTGAGTACGTTGCGATGGCTCAAAATATCAGCACGTTCTATTACAGCAGCTCTATGGCGGGTAGTGGTAAGCCTCTGGCGGCCATGATCGAGGACCTTGCTCGAAATGTGTCGTTGAATCTGATGACCAGGGAATTTTTCAGGTATGCTTCTCTCCGGTGGTGTATGGATATGTTAAGCACTCAAATGGAAGCTTTGACTAAAATGGTAAACAGTAAACGAGTGCCTTGGAACGTCACACGCGCGGATCGGATTACAGTGTACACATACGATCCACACAACCTCGTCCTGGCCTACGGAATCGCCGCCGTTAGTACCTTTCTGATCATCTGTGCCGGCTTTTTTGCATTTCTGTGCAACGGCGCGAGCTACAGCTCTGCCGTATCTACTTTTATTTGCACGACGCAGAATCCCGACGTGAGTTTACCTCAAAGTTTCGAAAGATGAAGCGCCTTTTGGCAGTTGACTCGGCTTCTCTCTACAGATAAAGGACGTAATCAGAGACCGGACCTCCGGAGCGCAACCGCTCCCTACGGAAATCGCAAACACCAAGTTACGGTTTGGGCTTGTCAAGCACAGAGAGCCAGACAGCGGTATGCCGAGGCAAAAATGCTCAAATGAAACGATCGGGTTCGGGGTCGAGGGCACCGTTGCCTCTCTGAGGGGAGGAATTCCTCAGCCTTATTCTACGAAATAGAATGAACTACATATTCCTTTCCCTCGATCATTCTCATATGATGCCCACTTCGCCACCGGCCAGCGACCACGGGCCCAGACGCAACGGACCAACCCGACGCGCACGGTCCCCAATCCAGGCACGAGTTCCAAAAATGGCAAGTGGCGTTAGGCTACAACCGCGCTACCGACGGGGCAAAAATCCTACAGACTCGCCTTAGCCGGCGGCAACGAGGGCGATAAAAAGAAAGACTCGACCATGCCCCCTCTTCTTTTTGCTTTTCCACACCATCGGTGGGCGACGACCACCTCGTTACTCTCATCAGCATCATTCCTACCACCATTGCCCCATCGCCGCCGCCGCCATCTCGAAACAATCCCCTCTCGTCCGATCACCACTTTCAATCCGACGACCTCCGCCAACAGCAGCAACACCGAGACCACGCACGCACTCACTCACCCGACGCCAAAGTAAGGGAAAGAAAAACAGAAACAAAGAAAATGCCACCACCACCACCACCCCACCCCACCCGCCCCCTCCCGCCCCACCCGCCCTTCCACGCCCTCGCCGCCTCGACCCGCCACCACACGCACCCGACCGTCTACGACTCCGCCATCGGCTACGGCGCGCCGCGCGTCTACTGGGGGACGTCCTTTGACGCACTCGCCGCGGACCCGTTCTACCGCGAGAGCAACTACGAGCTCGATGCCGTGTTCGAGTACGAGAGCTTGGTCGGGGGGTTCCTGCGGTTCGCGTGTGGGGAGGGGGAGGAGGACGAAGAAGGGAGGGTGTGGTTGAGGAAGGGGGACGAGGTGGAGGGAGGGGAGGGGAGGGAGCTGCGGCGGAGGTTGCGGGAGGTGTTTCGGTGGATGGAGAGGGGGGTTTGTTTTCGGGAGGGGGAGGAGGAGGAGGAGGGGGTGGAGGTGGAGGTTAGGGGGATGGTTTTGCTGCATCGGGCGGTGAAGGGGTTGAAGGATAAGGTGGGTTTTGCTCGGTCTTTCTTCTTCTTTTTGTTTTCTCTCTCTCATTTCTTTTGGTTACTTTTTCATGTGTTTGTTGGCTGTGGTAGCCGGGCTGACGTGACCGTGGGGAATGCCGCAGATGTGGGCTGGAATGCCGCCCATGTCGGTCCAGCGCTGGGAAAGGCGCAGGCTCAGCTCGATGGAGTACGAGTACGAAGCGCTCGAGCTGCTGAGCAAGACGCTGGCCGTGTTCGAGTACCTGAACGATCCAGCGGTGCAGCAGGCCATGCGGTTGGCGCATAACCGTATCACCGAGCAGATTGCATGGTTCGCCAAAGAGGTCAACAAGAAGCGGTGCGGGGCGGAGCAGCCGACGGTGCCGGTTCTGGAGCTCTGGGACGAGTATACCAAGTGAGTTTAACTATTGGAGGGGGGTTCGGTGTTGCTGATTTCGTGCAGGACATTGTTCGACGACGTCGCTGTCAGGGCGCACGCTTGGATGATCGGCCGCATCAACGCCATCCGTGAAGCCCAGAGCGACGCCTTCGACATGATGAAGGCCCAGGATCAGCATCTTGACGCCCAAAACACCAAAATCCTGGGCCGACTGGCGAGGCTCATCGATCTCGAGCGCGACGTGGACTACAACTTTCGCATCTCGCGCTATGGCTTCACCAGGGCCTCTCCCAACGCCTCCTCTGGGCAGGCCTCTCGTCCTTCGCCGGAGAAGTTCAAAGCGGAGAGACTCAAGATGCACAGCGCGGCTGAGGCAGCGTTGGGTATATTTGCAGGCGGGATCACGAGGGTAAGGCACGCGATGGGAGTCGGCCCGTTCCCTTTCCAGGCCGAGTATTACATGGTCCTTCACGACCAAGCGGAGGCCAATAAGGCAGTGAGAGGCAAAGACCCGAAGAAAAGGAACAAACTGTTTGGCCCACCACCTCAGGAGCAGAAAGCGGAACCATGGGTGCATCGACTGATAGAGCGGCTTCAAAAGTCTGGAGATGAAGCGGATGGTTTTGGATTCGTTGTGTATCGGTGGAAGGAGTATGACGGAGTTGCTTGGGAGAAGCTGGAAGCAGCCATCACAGGGGACTTGATGAACTGGGGAGAGAAGATGACTGGAGCAGACAAGATCAAGCCCAAAGCAAAGCTGCAATGGATCGAGATGGCCGGCACGGACATGGAAAATTACAGAACGTAAGTCGCACCCCTACCTGCAGCTTACCTCAGATCAACTTTAAACCATGCTAAGACAATGCAGACACTTCAAGTCTCTCCGCGACAGCGGGCAGCTGAACCCCGGGATGCGCAGCGACGTCTTCCTGGTCATCGACCCGCGAGCCGCCAACGCCTGGTTCCCGCAGCACCCCTCGGCCGAAAGCGCTCTTGCGTACGCAGAGCGGCATCCCTTCCGCGGCCACGTAGGCATCACGACCATGTCCAGCACGCGCAGCACCGCGCTGGGCGCGATGCCGACCGACTTCGAGCCATGGGTATTGGCGGTAGACCCAAACTTCCCTCGGCAGGCCACTCCCTCCACGTCGGCGCCGTATGCCGGCTGGGTGCGCGTGCAGTCGTCGCTGGTGTTCGAGGAGCTGTACGGGCTGGCGGCGAGCGGGATGCCGCAGCTGAAAGCGCTGTGGAAGATGGCGGCGTCGCATCCATGTGCGGTGTGCACCGGGGTCGCAGTCACCGAGGTCGAGATCAGGCGGTTCTGCGAGTGGAGCGAGCTGCGCAACAGAGCCGTCAGGTGGGTGCTGGACCGGCCGGACGCGCTGTTCTACGGCAGGAGATAGCGCGACGATATCTCCGCGGCGGCACTGTCCGCCTGACGTCGAGCCTGCTCGGCGGCGCTCGGAGTGGCGGATGAGCACAGAGACTGCAGTTGGACGGGTGGTGGTGTTTAGTGATGGGTGTCTGGCTGGGGAGCTCCGACATCGTAAGCGGGCGTGCGATTCGCAGGAAATACAGCGGGAATAAGTGCGAGTCATGGCCGAGATCGGGGACCGCGGGGCTCTGGCGTCACCGACGGGCCAGCGCTCCAACTCTCTCTCCACCTGTCAAAGCCGCACGCTCCAACAAACCGAAAATGTGAAGGCTGTATATAACGGCAGGGAGAGCGCGGGCTCTAGCCCAGCCCACTCACCCGCAAAGATACCCCCTCAGTCGCCATGTCGTTCAACGCTGCTGCCAACAAGCTCCGCCAGACCATTGAGCAGTCCAAGGACATCATCGTCGCCCCCGGTGTGCACGATGGCTTCTCCGCTCGCATTGCCCAGTCCGTGGGCTTCGACTACCTGTACATGGTGCGCCTCGCCCGGCAAACTCACCCATCTGTCCGGCAGCTGACAACTTGCAACAGACCGGCGCCGGCACGACCGCGTCTCGCCTGGGCCACGCCGACCTGGGCATCGCCACGCAGAACGACATGGTCGCGCACAGTTCGATGATAGCCCAGCTCGACGCCTCCGTCCCGCTCATCGCCGACGCCGACACGGGCTACGGCGGGCCCATCATGGTCGCCCGCACCGTCGAGCTGTACGCGCGCGGCGGCGTGGCCGGCATGCACATCGAGGACCAGGTGCAGACGAAGCGCTGCGGCCATCTGGCCGGCAAGGAGGTCGTCGACGTCGACGTCTACGCCTCGCGCATCCGCGCCGCCCACACCTCGCGCACCAAGATCGGCAGCGACATCGTCATCATCGCCCGCACCGACGCCCTGCAGGGCCAGGGCTACGACGGCGCCCTGGAGCGCTTGAAGGCCGCCCGCGACGCCGGCGCCGACGTCGGCTTCCTCGAGGGCGTCACCGACAAGGACATGGCCCGCCGCATCGTCAAGGACCTCGCCCCCTGGCCCATGGTGCTGAACATGGTCGAGCACGGCGCCACGCCTACCATCTCCGTCGACGAGGCCCGCGAGATGGGCTATCGTATCATCATCTTCCCCTTCGCCAGCATCGCCCCGGCCTACGTTGCTATGAAAGAGGGTTTCGAGAATCTGAAGAAGACCGGTGTTCTTGGTGCGCCCGAGTACTTTTCGCCCAAGTTCTGCTTCCAGGTCTGCGGCTTGGACGAGAGCATGGCTTTGGATGAGGCGGCTGGTGGTAAGGCATTCGGCGCCAAGGGTGCGTAAGAGACTTTTGGGATCGATGGCAATGAACCATACTATGCATGGAGCACGAGAGAAATACCAAATTTGTATGGTGGCTATCTAGAGAACCAGGCGCTACTCCACACGATTCATTTAATATACCACAAGCGACGGCCGCCATTACGACTGCCTGCTATAGCAATCAAAAAGAAATGTAAACAATCATACAGCAACGACTATGTTCTTCCCTTCGACGATTCCAGAGGTTGCTTGAGCCATGATTCATCCACCCCGTCCTGATACACCCAGTGAGGACGATAGCTTTTCAGGAACGAGCCATAAGCAATGACAGACCATGCAAGCTCGCATCAGAACTCGGTCTTGGCCATTAGGGGTTTCGTACACTCCAGTATGCAGCTCACATCCTAGCACTGTGTTACGGTTGTCTCAAAAACTGTAAAAGATTGCTAAAACGAGCAGAGACTTGAAGTCAATACATGTACGTAGAGGAAAGTACTGTCTGTCCCCACTTCTGGGTTCAGTTCAGTCTCAGCCTGGCTATCTTCGCAGTACGATATCCCTCGTAGATAGCCTCAACATAAGCCTTCGTGCAGTCATTATCCAAAATCGTCGCTTCCATTAAACAGTTGGAAACCACGGAGATCATTCTATTCACTGGTATCCTCCTTCTGCAAGACGCACACTAAAGCATCAACAGACATCCAAGGGATCAATATGAGTTATTAGACTAAAGCTCCCCCTGCCCGCAGGGCAAGCATCAAAAAACCCTCAAGGCCACAATATCATATATCACCCCGACACCTCCCCCTCCCCAACGACAACCGCCGCCCCCTTCCCTCCCCAATCACGCACAAACATCCCCCTTCCTCAACGTCTTCACCGTCCCCACAAACCCAAACGCCGCATGCTCCTGCCCGGCCACGCTCTTCTCCTTGGCCGCCAAGACGCCGTACCGCAGCTTCGTCCTGCCCAGCTCGCGATCCAGCGCCGGCTGCCTCGGCAAACACCGCCCCTCGACCAGCCGGTCCAGATCCTGATTGCGCGTCGTCAGCAGCACGCTCGAAAACGACGCCGTCGGCGCGCCCGCCGCCGCGAAGCCGTTGGCGCCGTACGCGCGCGCGCCGACCAGCACGCACGCCAGCGCGACGCCCGCGGCTGCCGCGTACGCGGCGAGCAATGTGCGTGCGCGGTATGTGTACACGGCTGCGGGCTGCCATAAGGTGACGGGCGTTGATGTGGTGGTGGTGGTGCTGCTGCTGGACATCGCGGCGATCAGGCTGAGCGTGAGGTTTTGCGCGAGGTCCTCGATGCCGCGTGGGAGGGTGGCGTTGCGGCACGTGGACGCGGAGTTGGCGATGGAGGAGGCGGCGGCGCCGGAGGAGGCTTGGGCGAGCCCGTCGAGGATCTCGGGGCAGGAGGCGAGGTTGGTTTTGAGGAGGGGGGAGGCGTCTGGGTTGGTGGGGGTGGCGGTGGTCGTGGCGGAGGGGTTGATGGAGGATGCGAGGAGGGCGGTGAGGGCTTTCGTCCAGCTGAAGAAGGCGATTTGGTGCGGCGTGTACTGCGTCATGGGGTTGCCGGCTTCGATCTGGACGGGGGCGGTGCGGGTGAGGCGGGTGATGGTCGCGGATTGCGTGCCGTCGGCGCTGGAGTCGTAGTGGACGGTGTAGGAGGTGTTCCAGAGGTTGCAGGTGATGTTGTGCTCTTGCGGCCCCTGGACGTTGATGAAGAGCGTGTCGGACAGGTCGGAGGCGTTGGATGTGGCGCCGAGGTAGATGTGGTCTGCGGCCCACGTTGCGTTGTCTCTCGCCAGGTTGGCTTGTATGACGGACTCGTACGCCTTCCTGTGGGGTGCTACGATGCTTTCGTCTTCCGGGTCTAGGTCGGTGGCGCTCAGGTTGTAACACTTGAGGGAGGGCCCGAAGAAGTCCAGTGTATAGGAAGAATTGGGGAAAGGAGGCGTGACACGGAGGATGTCGCCAGATGAGGAGGTTGCCGCAAGGACTCGGTGCACCGGTATTGCTGCGCCGACCAAGCGTTGTGCGCCCTGGTATTCTCCCCAGTTGGGAGCATTCTCATAGCTCAGCGACGGGACTTTTGCGTCTGTGGTGTTGACGGTTATCTCGAGACGGACTGACAGCGTCGCCGGAGTGATGGTAGCAATGATCGGAATGCACCTAGTCAAAAATATCAGCATCTATGGGCATTGAAGGCTAAAGCTGCTTCACTCACCACATTGCAGCGGCCAGCAAGCATAGGAGCTTCGCTTGTGTCAAGGCCTCTCCGTTGAGGAATGATGTAGGGTCCACTGCCAGAGAAAAGACATTGTCCAAGCCACGGAGGGAGATCGGTTTAGTTCTCAAAGTAACCCAAAGCCTTTGGGTGAAGGCTACGCCAACGGACGCTGCCAGAGAAGCTTTCGCAAGGAACGCGAGGCCGATTCCGATGCGGACAGCCCACTCCTGTGATATAGAGGACTCCACCGCCGCTCCATCGAGCGATTGGTAAAAGAAGTGATGGGCAATACAGCAACCAATGCCGAAAATGAACAGTGAAAGCATCAACGTCGGAGACTTCCAATGGACGCCCCACTGGGCTTGTGGAGGGACAGCCGTTGTGACGTCATCATCACTGATGCTTTCGAAGCCAGTACCCTGGTCCTGAAGCTTCGGCTGGTCAAAAAGTGAGGAATTTTGAGTCCTGAGAGTGGTGGCATCAGATGAGATGGCCGAGCTGTCGTCGCGGAAGACCGAGGGCGAGCGTCGATGGGCGGGATAGTTCTCCCATGCGGATTCCGAATCGGCTTCGTCGATGCGCTCCAAAGGACTAAGGATTCGGTTGTTGGTGCTGAAGTCCGAGATGGCTGTCATTGTCGGAGCCAAGGAAAAGTCAAAAGAAATTAATTGGTTGTATGGGGAGAGAAAAGGGCCAGCCTGAGTTTGTTTAGACTCGGCGCAAGCGCGACGTCGGATGCCATCTTTAACGTTCAGGGCCTGGTCAGAGCCAGTGACGATGTGCGGCGTGGTTGGCAGCCGACAGAGCGCTTAGCAGCATCGAGGTCAACGACTGGTAACGGTTTCGTTTCCTCGCCGCTTCTCGGGTGCAGGGAGGGGCAGCCTCCGACTACAAGCGCTTGATGTTGCTGATGTAATGTGCAGAATCGGCATTGATTGGGTTGGGCACCATGTGCAGGCGTCTCGTCAGCCAATCGTTTCGCGACTCTGTTCTTTTCTTGGAACACCCAGCCCGTTTCGGTGGCTCCTTGCATCGCCCTTGTTTCAGCGCCGTGCGCAGGTCGATCACGGTCAGTACAACTCACTTTCGACGTGTCTATAATAGAAGCTAAGCAATCCATTGGGAAGACTGCAGAACAGCCAAGCAATCACCGCGCATGCTGCATCGCCATGTCATGATGCGCCGTGCTCGGTCCGTGCTCATGACTTGCTTGAGCGCCGGGTCAAAGCTCGACCCACAGGCTGAAGGCCGAAACAACGGGAGAGGCGCAGCTCCGGGGTTGCCGACGACTGTGACTGAATAGTATGTACGGCCAGCAATTATTCTGCAGGGTGGAGCATATAAGTCAAACGATCCAAGGAAGCGTGACTGGAAAGAACCGGCGCTCGCGCTCGAAGGAGACGAAGCTTGGAGTCGTTGTTTCGGTGTTCTGGACCCATCTCGAGACCCACCGATCAAACACCCTGCGACCCATCGCACATCAAACAGTAGGGGCCCCGCTTTCAGCCACGACACAGCCTCTTCAACTTTCATTACAGTTTCCGGTAGGTTAGAGAGGACCCTCAATCCCTCTTTCGCAAAAGGTCAAGTCTAAGCTTTCGAGGCCGACTTCAGCACTATCTTCTGATGAGCAGATGCGCCGGCCTGCTATCGGCTGATGAGCCTCGCCCCAAACAGTCGGCCCCGTTTCCGGCACTGCTCCGAGACATTTTGGATAGACGGAGGCGGAGATGATGCCATCTCTGTAGCTATGTGATCCACGCAAAGGGCGGCGGAAGGAGCCGGCGGAGGGAAAGTCCACCAATACTTGAAGAGAAGTTGCGTTCTCCCGCTACTGCGATTTGAAACTGCTGGCGGGGAGCTCGTAGATGGGTGTAGTGCCTGGCAGTTCCGCGCTTTGGTTACCATCTGGCAACTCTTTCGTGGGGTCTTGAGCTTGCATCTCCAGTCGCTCGGTCTCGCTCAACTCTACCCACAGTCTGCTGTTGCCGTCCAACTCGGCTTTGTCGAACTGCTCATTTGGTGGTGGAAACTTGGGAGCCTTGAAAGGCCAATGTTTCCTCCGCCACGTGAAAAACACCCAGACACTCAGCACCAACGCCAGGGCCGCGACACTCCCTGTTGTGATACCAGAAATGGAGCCTCCGCTCAATTTGTCTGTTGACATCTGGTTCGTGGTGCTGAAGTTGAAAAGTTCTGGTTGCTTATCGAATGTGACACCGTGACGATTTTTTGTGTTACGACATCGAAGCGCGCTTGCGAGATGTTAAGCTAGCCATTGTCCCAATCTTCGAAGATGCGAGTCTCCTGGAGAAAGGCGCAGCCCAGTAAGCACCACTTGGTTTCGTACGTGGGTTTGATTGGATATTATCGTTGCGATCTATTTCCTAGAATGACTGCACACGTTGCATTGTAGGGGAATGTGACTTCTGCATATCTCTGTGTCCTTGGGATCACAAAGATGAAAGCTTACAGAAGTGTTGGACGCCCGATTACTCGCATGTGCTTCGTCGCTAATGGTATACAGCTCGGTAGTGTAGTCCCAAAAACAACCCGAAGACCGAAGCAAAGCCAATTCCTCCCATTCAGATTTGGTATTTGACTGAAAAATGCCACCCCTACCATCGGCACACGTTGTGTTGTTCGTAAGGATGCCCTTGTTGTGGCAGCCACCTGGATCGCCGATCGATGGCGAGGATATAGCCGACACCAATGGCGGGAAAGAGTTGAACCGACTGCATTCCCGCCGCACCCAGATCTACCTGGAAAGATGACCATGGTCCATCATTTTCATCCCCCGCGTGGATAAGTATTTTTCTGATGGCACGGATACTTGTCTTACCAAAGATTACTTGGGCTAACCACCACTGCACCTTGGCTATCTTATGCTTTGCTCGCTGAATTCAGGAATAGCAGTGTAAGTAGAAGCTAGAAAACTTGCAATTTACTCATCCTACTCAATGGCCCGTGACGCTGGTGGTGGACTTCTGGTATCGTAAGCCGAATTGGCGGGGCAGTCGAAGTATAAGTAACTATAGGCCCAGTTAACATCGGGGGTTTGACCTTGCTTCGGCCTACTTGGACGTGCATGATGAGTCGTGTTGCATGGATAGATAAATGGATTCATGATTCGTGGGGGGAAAGACCGATGAAAGTCGCATCTGAAACGTAAAGATATGCGTAGACATCACACAATTCATATGTACTGACGGAGAGTGCAACAGCAGATCCAGCACGAATGGAGGCATGGAACAAAATTCTCCCCACCGAACGCGGTTGCTGGGCTTACTTTGATTCGCCCCCAGTCCGTCTGAAATCATTCCACCCCACGAAGAGCCCTCAACCGCCAAAGCCCAGAAAATCGTGCAGCCTCTTGTTTCTCTTTTTCTTCTCTGAACACTCGTTGTCCTGGATCCAAAGCCCAGAAAGTCCCTTCCATATACCCAGAACGCCCACAGACAGCCATGATGGCACCTATCCCTTCGAAAGCCAAACGCTCGGCCACCCTGCCGTCCACTGCGCCGCATTCCCCAGAATCGACGGCCGATATCTCGGCAACGCCGTGACAGTGCTCTCCGTATCCGCCTTCACCCCATCGCCATCCCGACCACAATCAGCATCACCGTACGCACCACCACCACCACCACCACCACCACCACCGCTACCCTTCCCACCACCACCACCACCACAAACCCCCTCCCTCAACTCCACCCCCTCCCCTCCCCCTCTCCTCCTCCCCCTCTCCTCCCCCTCCTCCGTAACCACAACATCCACATCCAACCGACTCCCCTTAAACTCCCTCCTCAACACCGCCCGACTCGCCGTCCTCTCATACGCCCCTCCACCAGCAACCCCCCCTGCGTCCCTCCCCCTCGCCCACCGCTTAAACGGCCCCAGCCGCGCCCTCCACGCAAACAGCCCGCCGCACATGGCCACGAACCCCGCGCTGCCCAGCACGACCCCCGCGATCGCGCTGCCCGACATGCTGTACACGGCGACGGACGTCGCGTACGTTTTCTTGCGCTCGGCGGCGGCGGCCGAGGCGGATGCAGCTGCTTCCGCGGCTGCTGCGGAGGCGGCGGAGGCGTCGGATGGGGTCGAGGTGGCTAGGGAGGATGCGGCGGCGATGAGGTAGGATTGGACGTTTGTGGGGAGGGCGAGGTACCAGGATGGCGTGGAGACGGCGGCGAAGGAGGAGGTGGAGGCGGGTTGTTGGAGGGACAGGACTTCGGAGGCGAGCGCGATGCTGGCGGCGGCGGGGTTGGTGGCGGCGATGGCGAGGATGGACATGGGGAGGCCGGTGGCGAGGACGGAGGAGATGGAGGAGGAGAGGAGGAGGGCGGGGCTGGGAGGAGAGAGGGTGGGGTGGTTAGGTTTTTGGCGTTGGTGGCGTTGGGGAGGGAGATTGGACTTACTCGTCGAGAGAGGTGGTGTCGTCTCGCTTGAGGTGGGCGGTTGGTGCGGGTGTCGTTGTCGTGGCGGCTGGAGGTGGCGCGGTTGACCGGGCCAGTGGCCGACTGGTCATTGTTCGCGCGGGCTGCAGCAATGCCTGGCCATTGTGTCTACCATGCGAGATGAGGACTGGGTCAATCGAGGAATTGGGGCCGAGACGTACCGCTGCGGACTCGGTCGGCCTGTGACCACGGGGGAAGAGACCACGCGCTCAATCCCGAACGAGAAAAGAAAAAAGAGAAAAACAGAAAGAACTGAGAAGACGCGTGGAATCATCCCAGAACGAATTGATGACCTGCACAAAGGAAGAATAGAAATTAAGGGAAACAACCCAGCACCGAAGCGTGACCCGCGCAGAGATTCAAAATCGAGAGGTGCAAAGGAAAAGGCAAAGAAACGGGTTGCCCAATAGCGGGCACAGGCCTCGCGATACAGCCAGAAACTAAAAGGGCCGGCAGTTGGCTTGGGGAAAGGTGGGCATTAATAAGAAAAGGAGTTATTAGGTATACGGAGCGGGCGGATGATGTTCAGATGACATACAAGGATTGCGGAGGGCGGAGGTGTCTCCACTACACCAAGAAGAGCCCAGGCGCCGGATCCGTGGCAGGGGAGCCGCCGGGTGCTAGCCCGGCTAAACGGGGAAGATCCGCCGTAAACGAGTCGGACTGGTTGAGGTCCTGAGTCGGCCTTCGATAACAGCGGCTACTATCTACGAATAGGGGCCCTACTCCGCCCTCGTATTCAGCCTTGAAGTTGGCGGGAGAGGCGCTTGCTTGCAGACGGCAAACGGTAGTTCAAACGGCTTCTAGGACTTTAGCTCACGCCATGGGGCGTAGGGCAAGCCACATCAAGGGGTGACGAGGCCCTTGTAGATTTGAAACGCGCTGCAGCCACTGTCTCTGCGACTAACTTTCTCCCTACAAGCCTCACCGTTGCGGCGTCCCATCCCCACGGGAGCTGCACCGGAGAAGCACCGATGAACCGCGCTTCCCGGCCTTTGAGTTCAGAGAAAGGTACCGACCTAGAACCATCTTCATTGTAAGCCGGTTGCTTCAGAGGGTGCATTGAGAAGCATAGCAATCAATTAGTCTCCCTTTCTGTTCCTTCAATCATTTATTTGCGATTTCCGCTGCTGAGAGTGCCAGCCGCCAAGTTCCGTGTCTGTATAGTGGCTCTCAAATAAGCGGCTCCACACCACACGCGGCGCAGCAAAGAGAAAAGTGTCTCGGCAGTGGGAATACATGACAACTGGTGGAGGGCGCCCAGGATTCCAAGAGACTAGTATGAAACGCGTAACGATTCTCACATCGTGCTGACGTCGAGGATTGCGAGACCTGGAGATATCCGTTGAGTCCAGCTTGATTGGAGGGACAATTTTGTGTTTGTGTGGAACCACGAGACATGTCTTGGTTCCCTTACCGTTGTTGTGGTTACCACGTGGCTGGCAGTTGCCGTGTAGGCATCCCGTACACTTCATCGGTCATGCCGAGTTCCGAAATGTTGATAGGCGCCGGGAGCCACCCCGAAGGGTCGTGACGAGAATTGCTGTCCTTCTCGGACGCCGGGCAACACCAAGTGCAAGTAGCGGATCAGGGCTCGCGGCGACACCGTGAGAGCTCCAACGCTGCGTGCTATGAGGATATGCTCGCGTGGGGAAGTACGATCGTGGCGGTGCAGTCTTGCAGGCTTGAGCTGTCGTAGACAAGAGATAAGCGGAGCAAAAAGCGATTCAGCAAGACAAACATCTGAAACGACGGTTGCGCTAGCCCCATTTGGAAAGGCGACGAACAAGGCCGACTACCGCATCAGCTCGCTCGTTTCTGGTAGATCGCGAGCGGCGCTGTATGGTCAAGGGTACGATGAATGGTGCACAAACCTAGATACACACTCGTGATGCGTTTACTGAAAATAGTCACTCACTGAAGGGTTCAGGAAGCAATTCAGTTCAGGGCTATGAGGGTGTTACTGCAACCACTTCTGCACCTCTGCATCCGCTGGCTCCTACAAGTAAAGGCAACTCTACCTGACGTGAAGCCAATGTTACCGTACTGTCAACTTTGCACTTCGCTGCATGTCAACACAGTTTGAGTTTATTGTTTTGAATTCCAAAGCAATTTGACTATCAGACGACGTACATTAGGGGAAGAGCAGAAGAAAACCAGGATGAGTGATATCAGAAAAGCAAGAAAAGAGAAATCCATGAACACCATGCTAAAACGCTCAAGTTAAACCGCCAGAGCTAGCCCGACCTTTTCCCAACCCGAATTGTTGAAGTCCGTAACCAAAAAGAAATCGCAAACCACTACTCTAATCTGTCAAGCGCGCATCCTACGTGATCTAGAAAGTCTCTTCCTCCCAGATCCGTTCATCTTCTTTAGCCTGCAACTCCGCGTCACGGGCATCCTCAGCCTCGTCATTTTGCTGTGCCTGGTGGCCCGCGTACACCACAATAGCATTTCCCTGTACCTCAGGATCAGTCGCCGAATCAAGTGGCTCGTCATCAGGCTCCTCGCCGGGAACGGTTGCCCTGAGCTTGAGGTAGTTGGCACGGAGCTCGATGTCGTCGGGCGTCTTTCCGGTGCCCAGCGCAATGCCACAGAAGTCCAGGGCGGTACCGAAAAGGCGATCGATGAGGTTCTCCACCGCTGTGTATGGACGATCCAGGGCTAGGTGCTGGGCCTCATCGGCCGGCTGCATCATCAGCTCGTCCAGGTCGGCGCAGAACTCGAAGTCTTCCTCGATGAGCTCGTACTTGTGCACCTCGCCCATCTTCTGCAAAATGACACGCATCTTGAGCTTGCCGTACGCATCCTGTCCGCAACCGCCGTCGACAATGTAGTTCTTCGCAGGCAGGCCTGCCGCCTTCCTGATGCGCACCAGCTCAACCGCCAATTCGTGGTTCCTCTTGTACAGCACAGTGATGAGACCGCGGTGGGCCTCCGTCTGGTCCTGCAAGGCCGTGAAGTACTTCTCGCACTTGGAATGGGTGGTCAGCACCTCCTCGGCAGCACGCACACGGGTGGTCAAGGCGTCGATGCCCGTCTGGCGAGCATGCAACTCGGTGCGCAGGTCCTCCATGATCTCCTTGTAGGCTTCCGGAGCGGCTTCAACTCTCGCGTCGAGCAGCGCGTCCTCCAGCTCCTTCACAGTCTCTTCCAAGACGGGCACAAGCTCCGCCTTCTCGCGCAGCTCCGCAACTTCAGCCTCGGCGCGGGTGGCGACAGCGACGGCGATCTCCTCAGCGATAATAGCGTCGTCAAGCTTGTCGTTAGCATCAGTGCAGGCATCCTTCGCCGCAACGACCTCATCCTCAAGCGCCGCAATCCTCTCGCGGCCCTCCGCCGCCTCCTCGACCAGCTCAGCATTCGTGACGAGCAGCTTCCTCGCCGCCCCAACATTCCCATTCGCCGCGTCCATGAAGTCGCGCAAGTACCGCGCCAGCCCGCCAACAACCTCATCATCCGTCAACTCCGCCAACCTCTCGACATTCGCCACGCCAGCCGTCCGCATCTCCTCAACAGCCCTGAACGTGCCGTCCAAGACAGCATCAGCGTACGCGCGCGCCTCGCCCGCGTTCCGCTCGACCCCCGCCATCTGCTTGCGCAGCGCCACGTTCGCGTTGTGCAGCCGGATGCGCGCGTTCTCGGCCGGCACCTGCGCCGCCAGCAGCGCGCGCACGTGCGCCGCCTGCTTGCGGTTGCTCCACTTGAGGCCGTCGTCGTGCATCCGCGCGAGCACCGCGTCTCGCAGCTGCGTCTCCAGCGCCGCGATCTTGTCGTCCGCGGCCGCGAGGGCGGCGGCTTGCGCTTCGCGCTCGCGCGCGCCCGCTTCGAGCTCGTCTGAGAGGTCTTGCGTCAGCTCTTCCTGCTGGCGGAGGAGCGACGCGGTTTCTTCGTCTGCGGCGGGGGTGCGCTCGGCGGCGGCGGCGGCGGCGGCTTCTTTCCAGCACTGCTCGTTGTGCTGGGCGGCGGCGGCGGCCTCGGCGAAGGCGGCGCTGTTGTGGGCGTTGGTCGCCTCGAGGACGGCGATGTGGGCGTGCAGCGACTGGTTGTCCGCCGAGAGCGTCTGGTTGTCCGCCTGCAGCGACTCGACCTGGAACTGGAGCGTCTCGTTGTCGACGGAGAGCGCCTCGCAGTCGAGCCGGAGCAGCTCGTTGGCGGCTTGGAGTGTCTTTTTGTCCTTCGTTGCCTGCGCGAAGGTGTCGGACGGCTCGTCGGTGACGGCGTGGAGGCTGGGGGTGGAGGTGGAGCTGCAGCTCTCGTTGTAGTACTCGAAGGGGCTCTGGAGAGCGGTCTTGCTGGCTGTCTCTTCGACCGGGGGGGTGGCATCTCCCTTTTGTTGTTTCGAAATAAGCTGCTCTTGCTGCTGCATCATCTTCCGCAGGCCCTGACTCCTGGCCTGGACGTCAATCATCTTGGTTGCGGTGGGCCCGTAGACGGAACCGTCGCTGCTCAGGCCATCTGAGAAGTCGCTGCCCTCCTCCTCCTGCTGCTGTGGGTGGATATCTACGATCCTGATGGCGGTGGGGCTGTAGAACATGTTGTGCTCCTGCTCGTGGAGGAGTTCGTCTGCCTCCTGCTGCTCAACCATCGCTTCCAGCTTCTCGACACGCCCGTGGAACACTGTGGCCCTAATGGGCTTTGGAGCATGGATGTGCGCATAGCTCTTGTCCTGCTCCTGCTGCTGGCGATCCCTCGCCTTCTGCTGCTGACTCTTCTCTTGCATGCTCTGGTCGTGCTTCGAGACCTTTGCATTCACAGGTCTGACGGGGATAGAGGTGTAGATGTGGGCATGGCTCTTGTCCTGCTTCTGCTGCAGGTGATCGCTCTCCTGGAGCCTCTGATCAAAGCCCTGGACAGCTGTGGCCCTGATGGGCATGGGTGCCTGGATGAAGTTGTGCTCTTCCTCAACGTCAATACAGGACTTCTCCTCTTCATCCTCAGGGGGAAAAGCGGCGTTGTTCATGCTGGAGGTTGGACGCCAGGCCTTCTGGTCCGCCTGCATGTCCTCCTCATACCACTTCGGCGAGCCATATGAGTTCTCACCGTGGTTGTCGAAGTCTTCCTCGAAAGTGATGCCCAGTCCCACAGCGGCGGGCAAGGTCTCGGGGTACTGGTGGTCGGCAACGTGCACATCCGACTCTTCGACCTCACCAATGACAAACCCACGCTGTGGGCTACGCGGGTGGTCACGGTCATCGAGGACCGCATCGTTCTTGGGGATCATGTCACGAGACGGCTGGCCCTTAAGCCATTCCGCGAGTCTCTCCGCAAAATCGTCGGAGGTCGCAGCGAGGTTGTTAGTGAGCTGGTCATCGGCACAATCTGGGCGATGGATGACCGTGCATGCGTCGGACACTGAGTCCGTGTCGTCATCCTCCTTCAGCGCGTTGGCGGCGTCACTGGGGGGACCGACGATGGCAAGGGATTGCTCCTGCTGGTGGGCAGCCCTGTTGGCCGGGCGGGATGCGAAGAACTCCTGGCGAAGGGAAGATTCGATCCGGATCAGACTGTTCTCGAGGGTTGTGGCCTCCGAGTCACACGAGGAGGACTCAGAGTCGTTTTGGGGATGACTGGCGGCGGGGCCGGAGTAGCGCTGCGCCGCATCGAAGGAGGTCAAGATCAGAGCACGCGCATCAGCGAGAGTCGTGGTGATTTTGTTCTGGAGGGACTGGTGAGTCTCGGCCTCGGAGTTGGCCCTGGTGGGCTGGTTGCGGCCGGCACAGCGGGAGCTGATGGTCGAGCGGAACTTCTTCTCAAGAGAGGCGATAGCAGTGGTGAGCTCGACCCTGAGGTCGTTCAGGGCAGTCAGGTAGCCTGCACGGAGTGAACGAATATGGGACTCGTACGTCGACTTGATCAAAGCGATGTGGGCCTGCTGTTGGATCACGGTCTTGGGTAGAATGACAGAGGGTTCGCCGTCAGCCTTGAGGGAGGAGTACGCTTCGTCCAAGGAGTCAATAGCGGCGGTAACCTCGGCGTCAAGGTTGTCCAGCGCAGACTCGTGGTTGTTCAGGATGGAAGCGATCTCAGATTCGTATCGCGACTTGCTAGAAGCGATCTCGGATTCGTGGCGGGACTGGCTGGAAGCGATCTCTGAATCGTGGTGGGACTGGATGAAGGCGACCTGGGATTCGTGCTGCAACTGGATGGAAACAATCTCAGCCTCGCGCTGCAACTCGTCAGAATCCTTCTCGGAAATGTGCTTGAACTTGATGGAGTCGATCTCAGACTGGTGCTCCGACTTGATGGAGTCAATCTCAGACTGGTGGTCGGACTTGATGGACGTGATCTCAGACACATGCTGAGAGTGGATGGACGCAACATCAGACGCATGGTCAGCCTTGAGGGACGCGATCTCAGACACGTGCTGAGAGTGGATGGACTCAACATCAGACACATGGTCGGCCTTGATGGAAGAGACCTCCTTCTGATGCTGCGCCTCGATCGACGCGACCTGCTGCTGGCACTGCGTCTTGACCACAGCAGCGTCGGACTCGAGTTGGGCCTTGACCTCAGTGACCTCCTTCTGACACCGCGTCTCGACCGCCGCAACATCGGCCTCGCACTGTGCCCGGACGGACGCGACATCATTCTGGCACTGAGTCCTGACCACGGCAAGCTCAGCACGGTGGCGGGTGAGGAGGATGGAAACGGTGCCCTTGTGCTCGGCGCGCAGGCCGGCGACGGCGGCGTCATGCTTCTTCCGCTGGTCATCGAGAGCGCCCCTGTTCTGCTCGCGGACGGCCGCGACGAAGGCGTCGGCGCGGGCCAGGTCGGCGGCGTGCTCGGCCGCCAGGGACGCGACGGACGCGTGCTCCTGCGCCTCGAAGACGCCGACCACGCCCGCCATGTCGGCCGCGATGGTCTCGTTGAGGTCGCGCAGGTCGCGCACCTTGCGCTCGTGCACGGCCGTGGCCACGCCGCGCGCGTGCCCGTTGCGGTAGATGACGCCGTCGTGCTCCATCCACATGGCCGGGATGGGAGCGGCGCCGATCAGGGAGCCCGCGTCGATGTCGGCGGGGAGCTCGGTCGCGGAGTCGGCGGTGACTATGGTGGAACCGGTCGAGTCGAAGGACGACACGGAGGCGCGCCTGTCGGCCGCGGCCGCCGCCGTCGCCGCATTGTCGGTGGAGGGGGCGGAGACGCGGTTGTTCTTGGTGGAGGGGCTGGACGCAGTGGAGGATGCGTCGGAGGCGCTGCCCAGCTCGACGTTCATGGATGAGGTGCTCGAGCTGAACGAGACGACGTCGTCATCGTTGGCGTCGTCGCCGTTGCTGTTCTTGAACCTGTAGTGCTTGGTGAGGAAGGGAAAGGGGTGGATGCTCCTCTCCTCCCAGAACTTGCGGATCTCATCGGAGACCTGCATTCCCGTGGACTGGGGTTGATACTCGACCGCGTCGGCAAACTCAGAGTCGTCTTCAGGGTCGTCGGTGTGCTCGTCGGTCTGGGTGTCCGCATCGGAGAGGGCGGCGCTAAAGAGGGCTGGCAACATGGCCGGCAGGAATGGGAAAAGAAGAGAAGTGAGTGCGAGCATCATCACCAGATGCTGCTGGAGAGTGAAGTTTTCGTGGGGGGCCATGACGGCGTCGCTTCGTAAACGAAGTGGATGCGGTCGGGCAATGGTTCAATGTTATCGGCTTGCGTTGACATGCGATGTCAGTGCGAAGGGCGACAAGGGTGAACACGGTGATGGAGAGGAAAAGAGGATGGGTTGCGGCCGGCAGTGGACAGCTGGTTTTGTGCTGCTGCCGGAATCTCATCGGCAGATTGTTGTGTTTAGCGCGTATAGGTGATTTAATGGTGTTGTTCACCCACTATCACTTTCACTCACAACCACGTTGTAACACTGTGCCAGCTGTGAGAGAAACCACCCCACTAGCACCGTGCGTCCAGCGCGCAGCCCAACCCTGCTTATGACGCCATTTCGGGGTCACCGGAGAAGATGAACCTGGGATTTCAGGCACCTGTGAGGTCGCGGCGGAGGAGCCGCATGGAGTCGCGAACGCGTCCACCGTCGGGCACCCACGTCCCAGATCCACGCAGCAAGCTCAATTGCGGAAGACCTTACCCTTGTTAGGAGACAATTAGCCCGCTTCTCTCCTTCCAGGAGACTTTTCTGCAGGGGTCTCGACGCGGCAAGTATTTTGTACGCCTCCGTGGTTTGGTCGTTCCCACGCATCTCAACCGCAAATGAGGAACTCTAGCAAAAGATCCTTGGAGCTTTCTGCCCCTCTTAGAAGAATTGCCTGTGTATCTTCCATTTACAAGTTGGGTTTCTTGTAGAAGCGATGCCGGCTTGAGGCAGATTCGGCGCAAAAGCCTGCAGCTCTCCCAGTCCGTGTATCCGTTCAAGAATGTTGCTTCATATAATTCCTGCATTGAAATACTGCAATGCGAGTTCCGGCGTTAACAGCTGCCAATGTTTGGCTTTACAACGTCCGTAGCTTCGGTTCAATACCAGACCGTGGTCGTGGCAGCCGTGCGGCGTTGTCGTCTGAAAACACGATGCTTCAGCGAGAATGCGACCGACCCATGGAACACGGCCAGGGGAAGCCATTTTGCATGCTCACGTCCGACTGGGAGGCGTATATCGAGGCGCTAAGTATTACTCTAACGACTTGGGGCTCTTTGTTGCGTACTCTATACGCTTGCCAATTCCAGCGGAAAGAGTCAATGTGGGAGGCGTACTATTGGCCAGAAAAAAAATAAATAGGATGTATATTCGTAGGTACCTAAATTTCTAACCCCCCCTACACGATTCCTAACCCCTCCCGCACGATTACTAACCCCCCCGGCGAATAAGGCGGATATCGGCCATTTTAAGTAATTTTAATATATATTCAACTAGCGTCTTAATAAGAAATATTAAAATATTAGCACGCGTTCTAGACTATATATTACGTCTAAATAGACTAAATACTATATATAACTTTTTTTTAGATATTAGTATATATCTTTCTTAGTATAGATAAAGATATATTATAATTCGACTACTACGTAAAGTATAGTATTAGTAAATATATTCGCTCTATTAAATTCGCGACGTATAGTATTTCTTACTTCGTACGAGCGAAAGATAAGCCGTAGCGAAAACTAGCTAATATAAGCTTAGCGTATTTAAATTCTAAATCTTTTAACGTTAACGCGACGACCGCGCGTATAATAAAATATTTAGTCTATATATTATCTATTTCTACGTCTACGTTTATATTTACGTCTATATTTACGCCTACGCTTATATTTATAATAGCTTTTAAGAATATAAGCCGCGCTTCTCGCGCTTCTACTACGCCGTAATAAGCGTAAGTAACGTATAGAGTTACTAGATAGTATCGCTAGATAGCTATAATTTATAATACTTTAGTAATAATATACGTAGAGTAATAATTAAGAGAAATATATAAATTATTAATTCTTCTTATATAATTACTAATCTTTTCCGTCTAATTATTAATTCTCTTTAGAATATTTATCTAAATTTCTAGATTTTATATATAATTTTATAGGGATTTTACTATCTTCTCTATTATAATAAAACCTCTTAATCGTTACTCTACGTATACTATTATCTTAAGTATTATAAATCGTAGCTATCTAGCGATATTATCTAGTAATATTATCTAGCGATATTTATCTAGTAATATCTATTTAGCGATACTTATACGATACTTATACGGCGCGATAGAAGCGCGCTACTTATATTCTTAAGAGCTATTATAGACGTAGACGTAGACGTAGATAGACGTAAATATAAAAAGTATTTTATTTTAAATACGCGCGTTAGCGTTAAAAGATTAATAATTCGAACGCGCTAAGTCTATACTAGTTAGTTTTTACTATAGCTCGTCTTATATTTATACGAAGCGAGAAATACTATATATCGCGAATTTAATAAAGCGAGTATATTTATTAATATTATACTTTACGTAGCGATTATATTATAATATATCTTTATTTATATTAAGAAAGATATATACTAATATCTAGAAAAAAATTATATATAGATTATAGCTAGTTTAGACGTAATATACGATCTAGAAGATAGTTTAAGATTTTAATATTTCTTACTAAGATGCTAGCTAAATATATATTAAAGTTATTTAAAATAATCGATATTCGTCTTATTTACTAAAGAAATTAATAATTAGCTAGAGGGGGTTAGTAATCGTATAGAAGGGGTTAGTAATTTACGCGCCTTAAAAGGTTTTAATTTAGTGGAGAAGATAGTAAAATCCCCGTAAAATCCTATATAAAATCTAGAGATTTGGGTGGATATCTTAGGGGGGGTCAGAAATCGTGCGGGGGGGGTCAGGAATCGTACGGGGGGGGGTCAGAAATTCATCGGCCTATTCGTAAAAGGATTCTTCATGGAAGGAGAACAAAAAACAAAAAGTCAACGTATCCCTAAACAATAGCTGGGTCGACAGTTAAACCCTTATAAAACCCCTTTTCAGGCATTCTCCCTCTGCTCCAATCAGGAAGGTGGTGGAGCGGGCAATTGGAGTAGGTCGACATTGCCTGAATACACTCCGCACAACAGGCCTGCCTGGTGGAGACCCTTAGGAGACAGACTGAGCTCGCTGTTGTGGTGTATCATTATCAGGGCTTTGTTGAGATTTCGATCCCCTATCTAAACAATGCCATTGTTCATGTCACAGGACGCCCATTGGATTGGCCGCTGGGAGTATCACGGCCCGTCTATGCCGGGACTTCAATCAGCAAAGAACAATAGGCACAGAAGCACGCAGATCTGGTAGTATGGTGATGCCCATTGCCAGGACTGTGTTGAAGGTAGGATGGCGTTGCTTGTGTCTTTGAGCTCGTCGAGAATCGCGGTCGGCTTGCAGTTACGGATGAATTGGGAACGCACACATACTCCAAGCACGACCCGGCTGTCGGCGGCAGCCGATCTGACCTTCTCTTTCCTGACGGGGGGCCTTTGCGAAATCGTGGGCACACGGCTGCCAGACGTTGGCCTTGAGTAGGCGAGCCTGCAATGCGCTACGGTGCTCCTCGTGAACGGGCTCATACCGCGTCCGGCCGGCAGGGCGCTTCGCAGCAGCGCGAGTTCGCCGCAGGAAACGGGGTCGAAATCAATCAGGGTGGCGTTACGCTCCCCGGTCGGGAACAGCCTCGCCAGCTGCAAGCGCACGCTCATCTGCCGGCCCAAGCGGGTCGCGTAGGTGGCCGCCGTCCGACGCGGCTTACGCAGCCGCACTGCCGGAGAGCGCCCGCTACAGCGACGCGCTGCATGCGCTGGCAGGAAAACCAGCGGCATCGCGGGCGCGGCCGTTCGGGCGGGGGGCGGGAGCTCGCGAACGGCGGGGGATATCATCATCCGACAAGCCAGTGCCGCCACTGTGAGCCTGAAGGAATGCCGGTAGGCACAGGGAATGGCTTACTGTCGCGGTCTGGCTGTCTACGTAGCTGCAGCGGCGGCGGCGGCGGCGGCGGCGGCGACGGCGAGGGCTTGCTGCGCCCGCCGCAGCCACCACCGGCGCCCGCACAGGATGCGTATGCGCCGCAGCATAACCCCACCGTCAGGCTTACGGGCAGACCTTTTTTTTTTTCAAAGCTGCCAAATCTTACTGAGAGTAAGAAGCACAGAGAAGGTAGTATCAATCCGCAGGTTTCAGAAAATATATTGGGGGCAGGGATAATTTCAGTAACTTACATCGCCGTCAAGCGGAGGCGACACTTTGGGAGGGTTTCGTCATAAACCACGAAAGCATTTTTTTTTGGCACACCCTGCGCTTCGTAGAACATCGAAAAGATAGTAGATTTGAGAAACGAAAGGACGAATGTAGACTTATCGCGTAGAGAAGCGCGTAAGATCATATGGGCCGGAATGCCTACAACACTTCAAAGACAAGACTGCAATTTTATATGTATATAAAGACACTCATTGCTCCGCCAGCTGTGTAGCTAAATCGTATCAAACGCATGCCTCAGTCTTCATGGGTTTCTCTTCCGGCAGCCCTGATGTCAAATTTGTGATACATGAAGCGTAGCCAACGCTACCGCATTGTTTGAAAAGAGAAAGAGAGAAGGAAACAAAGCACCTGGTTATTGATAGAACGAGCAGTTTACGCCTCGAACCAGTATCAGCCACATCGTAAGCATCCCCATTGTTGATGAATAGAAGCGTTGGGGCGGACAGGAATGATTGAAAGGGACGAAAATATAGAGAACGCCAAATATGTCCTCCAAGAACACGAAACCAAATAAACAGGAAAACAAGGATGAAGGAAAGAATGAGCTGTTCTCCGGAAGTGCACCAAAGCATAGCTCGCTATCGTCATAGACTCAACGCCGATGGTTGGCGGATAGGAAATGCTCAGAACTGCCTCCGGTCCACACCGTCGTTGAAGGTGGAAGGGCCAGCGGCTTCCGGCTCGACAGACTGCTCCTGGGCGTCCTTTGCGCGCGACTCGTTGCGGATTTCGTCCAAGATGCTCATGGTGCCGCCGGCAGCGCGGACTGGACGAGCGGCGACACCGTTCTCCTCTTCCAACAGCTGCTTCGACAGCGGGTGCAAGTTCGTCGGGATCGGCATACCATCGACGATGCCGCGCATGGTATCCGCGATGTTCTTCATCACGCTCGGCAGACACTTCTCCACGGCCGTCAGCGGGCGTCCCAGGAGCCTCTCCTCCTCGCTCCGGCCCTCAAACCTCTCCAGGCCATCCGCCTGCTCGGGGAACCTTCCCTCCAGCATGACGGCGTCCTGCTGCTCGCACAGCGCAATGTCTTCATCAGTCAGCTCGACGCCCTCGCGCCGCGCCATCTCGTCGAACATGGCGCGCAAGTGGATCTTCCGCATGCCCGCGGCGCCCGGCGGCGGCGCCAGCGACCGCAGGCCGGCCTTGAGCCGCAGGTCGTCGTAGTGCTGGAAGGTGCAGTTGTTGATCTTCTGCGCGGCGCAGAGGACCTGTTCGCGCTTGGCGCAGTGGTGGTGCAGGCCGGCGATGACGCTCTGGCAGCGGGCGTGCTGCTCGGCGACGCGCTCGAGCGCCGCGATCGTGTGCTTGGCGGCGGCCAGCTCCTCGCGCACCTGGCGCAGGTGGTACTGGACGATGCGGACGTCCGCCGTGGCCTCCGCCGGGTCGTGCGTGTCGTAGCGCAGCGCGAGGCGGTAGTGGGCGTAGTCCAGCGCCGTCTCCAGCTCGGCCACCTTGGCGGCGGCCGGGCGGAGCTCCGCCAGCTCGTCTTGCGCGCGGACGAGCTCGTCGTCGCTCCAGAGGAGCTTGGTGAATTGCTTGTTGTTCTCGTCTTCGAGGGCGTGCATGCGGGCGGCTTGCTGCACGAAGCCGTCGTGCAGGTCTTGGATACGGTCGCGGTAGTCCTCGGCTTGCTTGATTAGACGCTGGTTCTCGGTGATGAGCTGCTGCATGGCGGCGGCCTGGTCGACGTCACGCTGGCGAGATAGCTGTTTCTCTAGATCCGTGATGCGGTCCTCGAGGTGCTTGTTGAGTGTCCTGGTCTTGGTGATTTCTACCTCAATGGGGAACTTCTCTTCAAACAGTGCCTGGATGTGGCGTGTGTTGAACTTGTTGTTGTCTTCCGACATCTTGTACTGAATGTCTACCTGGGCAAGTTGGTTGGCGGTCTCCTCCGCCGTGCGGGTTCGGCGACGGAGAGCCGCATTCGTATCGTCGCGCTGTCGAACCTCGTTGGTAAGGTTCTCATGAATATCTCCCCACTGATCAGCTTCTTGCTTCAGGTGGTTAATGACCTCACGTTGATCAACGACCTTCTTCTGTCCAGCAGCCCGGGCGTGTTTGGCAGCGTTGGCATGCTTCTTTTCAGCTGAAAGTTGCTTCTGGAGAGTGGCAATCTGGTCTTCGTAGGTGGACTTAAGCTCAGCTACCTCATCGGCATGGTCATCCTGCAGCTCGGCCATCTTGAGCTCATGCTCGACGTTGGTAATGCCGATGCAGTGACCGTTACGCTCGATGTAGCCGCCAACCTCCTTCCAACGGCAGCCCTTCGTATTCTCAACAAGTTCGGCGCTCTCCAAGTCCATGGTGGACATCCACTCCGGAATCAGGCTCAATGTGGTGGCGCTTGTGGCGCTCGTGGCGCTCGTGGAAGTCTTGGAAATCTTGGAAGTAGTGGAAGTCGTGGAAGTCTTGGAGGTCGTGGAGACGGTGGAAGACGTCGTGGATCGATCATCATGCTGAGCATCGTCTGGTACAGCTGGAGCCGGAGTCGCATGCTCAGGGGAACGGAGATGGTAACGAGAGAGGACATCGGTCAGAGCAGACGTCGCGGACTGACGAGGGTGGATGAGTTCCGGTGAAACACATGTTGCTGAAAGACGAGTAGTCTTTGTGAACTGAAACTTGTTCGGGATGGTAGAGAGGCGTTGGATCGGGAGGGGAGGACTGTCGGAAACATCGTGCTCCTCCATTCGGACTGAGTGGCGCCTTGTAAACTTGAGGAAGCTGAAGGTCAGCATTTTGAGATCGAATGTCGTGAAGTGTACCATGAAAATACTTTCAGAGGGTGACGGTGCGGAGGGAGTTGTAGAGGAGACGGAGTGGACGGAGGACGGACCAGGTTGAAGTGGACAGCCTGAGAGGCCGCCGCGCCTCGTCCGCGGGTGTTAGCCCATAGTGGTCTGTGCGAGATCTGGCCATGGTGGTGATTGTTGTGGTGAGTGAGTTTTGAGAACCACCCATATATTTCTGAGCCGAAAGAATCACTCACCACACAACTACACTTCGTATGCATGACCCAAAACAGAGTCCGCATCCCGAATTTCATGACGTTAAACTCATCTATCAACTCCTACGTAGCAAAAGAGCCCCTTAACATCTCCCAGAGACACCACCACCCAGGAGCAGCTCCAGCACACCCCCAGCCAAAGCGCCCCCACACCTAATGAAACATCCTCTCCCACTCCAAATCCTCCCTCAACTCCCTCACGACCCTCACAAACATTGCCCACCTCCTCTCCCACGCCCCCTCCCTCCCGGCCGCCTCCCGCCTCTCCCTCGCCGCCTCCGCCCTCTCCTCCGCCAACGTCCTCTCCAGCCCCCGCAAGTCCGCCCACTGCCGGCGCACCACCTCCTCGCGCTCCGCCAGCGCCTCCCACAGCGCCTCGCGCTCCCGCCTCATCGCCGCCATCTCGCGCGCCCGCGCCGCTTCGTACTCGCGGTAGCGGCGACGTGGTGGTTCGGCGTCTGAATCCTCGTCGTCGGCGACGTTGCCCGCGTCCTCCTCCTCCTCCTCCTCGTCCTCCTCCGCCACATAGGTGGCGCTGCTGGTGGTGGTGGTGCTGCTGCGGTCTTGCCACCCGTCTTGCTCTTCTTGGGCTGAGGAGGTGGTGGACGGGGTGGTCGCTGCCGGGGACGTGCCCGAGGGCGGGTTGGCCAGGGTGGTGTTGGCGAGAGAGGGGGCGGACATGGCTTGGTGTGTGGTTTGGTTTGGAGTGTGTTTGGGTTTGTTCGTTGTGTCGTTCGTGTTTTCGAAAGGCTCGGGTGAGTCCTCTGGTTGTAGGCTCGTAGACGGTTGGATGTTTCGAGAAGGCGAACTGGAGGCGAATATGGTTTTATTAAACACTTGACGTCTCGTAAACCAAGGCCACTGGATATGCTATTCATCATGCTGAGGGTCGTAGCAAGCTAGAAGTAGTATTTTGGCGGGCAGATGTCCAATAGGCAAAAGTGCAATCGAGCGCTCGGAAATAGATGTTACCGTGGTTTAATAAGTGCTGCCGTGGTTTAAGACTCGCTTAACCGCGGGTTTTTAGGCATTTTCCCATGACCCTTCTGTCCCTCGGGCCACGTTTCGAGGCAGGCAGAAAAATTCTCTGGCGTGAACATTGGTAGACCAATGCAGTGTTTCAGGTCTAATTGCGCGGTTGAGACTAACGGTGAACGCTATCAGTTGTATCATGTCGCCGTGCAGGCCTCAATGAGTAAGATCAGTACTGGTATGAATTCTGAATAAGTAATTCGGCATGTATACGTTATGTGGCGTGGGTCATATCTGACAGAGAAACCATCGCGGGAAGCAGAGCATCATGGAACGACCGAAGGTAATTATTAGTGACGAACTGACTCAAATCGACGTGTGGTAATGGTTCAGAGGGGACGGACCAGGGGTTGGAACAGAGGCGTTGAAGGCGGGTGCTGGAATGAGCGGAAGAAGATAGATGATGATGAAGCTAACTCTCGCTCCTCCAGAGGAGGAGCGCTATCTACTCCCAGGTGCCCTCCGTTAAGAGGAAGGCACCACCTACTACTGCCAAGATGCCGCACGGGCCAACAGCGTGGATGCAAATGTGCGTACCAGTCAGCACAAAATGTTCGCTGTCAAAGTATTACCACAACATCGCCAGTCTGCAAGCCATCTTGTAACATGTGCACGAAAGGAGGAAAGACGAGCGAGTTATGACTTTCTTTTGTGATTAGATAAGAAAACTGTCCGTTTTCGAGGCATAACCCAGACGCCGCCGCCCAATCATAGCTATAGCTCCGCGCTGTGTGGTTGCTGCAAGAAGACCGAAGGGTCGTCATCAAAACTCATAGCGCCATATGCCATACAGTAGGAACCTAGAACACCAAAAACAAAGTACAAACAGAATGCCGGCCTGCCGCCTTATATGGCCTCTCTATGCATACCTTTGAATGCAGCGGTCATTCCACTTGCAGTTATTTCTCAGAAACGCATTTGCATGACCCTCGAAAGTAGGGAACTGCACTCATGCCTCGCCGAACAAGCGGGCGGTGATGTCGCCCATGTAGGCCTCCTCGAGCTCGTAGTCCTGGCCCTCGTTCTTGTCGATGCCGACATACTCAAAGGCCGCGACGACGCTGTCGACGTCGAAGCCCATGGCCACGAAGCGGTCGATGAGATCCTTGTTGTAGCCGTGGTACCTGCGTCGCGTGTCAGTCAAGTGACCCTCTCCTGCAAAAAAGAACCAAGTATACGTACGCAGCCAGCTTCGCCTTCTCTTCCTGAGCCTTCTGCTCCTCCCTACGCTTCTTCAGCGTCTCCTGCGTAGCTCCGCCGCTACCTCCAGCAATCTCCTTCTTGGGCGCGCCAGCGAACTTGACGGCCCAGTCGCGTGCCTTGTGTTCGAACTCGGCGGGCTGCTTGAGGAGCATGCCTGCGACCTCTGCGTCTTGCGGGTCTTTCGGCTCGGGGGTGCTTAGGAGGGATTGCAGGGAGATGAGGGCGGATTTGATCGTCAGGACAGGCGACCACGCTTGTGAGAGAGTGTCCAGGCAGATGGCGCCCTACATCCAAACTAGTCAGCGGGGTGTTCGAAGCAAAGCAGTAGCATGACAGGTACCGTCTGCGAGCTGACGTTGGGATGCCAGATCTTTGTCTCGAATTTCATAACGGGCGGCCTGAAAGGGTAGTCGGTGGGGATCTTGATGTCAATGGTGTACTCGCCGCCTTCGTAGGGCGTGTCGGGCGGGCCCTTGAAGAAGCCTCGCAGGTGGGTGAGATCGTCATCGCGGAAGGTCTCGACGTGGATGCCCGAGTGCTGGTCCGACTTGATGTCTGCGATCTCTTTGGCGATGCGGCGGGTGCGGTTAGAGGCCATAGTGGGGTGTGCGGAGAGCTTCGGGAAGTTGAGGGCGAGTTGAGAGAGGTTGGGGTGGAGCGAATAGACGCCGTGAGAGGGAAAGTGGGTGGCCGGGGTTGGCGACGCAAAAGCAATATGTGCTCTGAGAGGGCGAGAGCGGGAAGGTGCTCTGTTGCGCGTTTGGAGGCGTGGTCAGCACGATATCGTGATGGCGGGGCGCGTGCGGCGGCGGGGTCAAGGCAACCACAGAAACAGGTGATGCTCAGAGTTCGCAACAGAACGAGTGGGCAGAGAGGCAGGAATCGCAGGGAGCGGTTGGGCACCTGAAGAATGCAAGGCCGCTGCAGGCGCAGTTATGGCGCGGCAGCGGCGGGCAAAACTTACATGCGCGTGAAATTCGGGGAGCAGACAGAACTGAAGCGTCGAGGCTGCAGCAGTCCCGGGCCGGCGCCAATGTGAGCGATAGATATACTGCTTCGGCGAACAGGGCTGAGAGCGGTTCGACGTGGTCTGCCTGGTGTGGTTGCGGACAGCGCGTCTCTGGCCCAATGACGACGGCGGTCGGTGGAAGGCGGCAGAAATCACGTGCGCCGCCTGGAGGCTCGAGCGCGTCAAGCCGGCCGGCGCTCCAGCTCCAACAGCTCCGACCAGCCATTACAACACCATCGCCCTTCGCCATCCGCAGCCCCCAGCACCCTCCGCCATCCGCCCGCCGACCGGTTCCGATCCGCGTCGCTCCCTCCCTCCGCATCTACTTCCCATCACGCGCCCTGTGCACGAGCATCCGCCACCATGGTGAGTCGCCGCTGTGGCCAGCTGAGCTCCAAAGACCGCATGTTGACGTCTATATAGGGTGCAAACCAATCCCAAATGGGCGGCGGTCCGCCCGGTGGTGACAAGGACAAGAAGGGTGACAAGGTACGCAGCATCCGCACCTATCTCGCCGTATCGGCGGAGATCCAGACACTGACAGCGACGACCCATGTAGAAGGATAAGCCCAAGTACGAGCCCCCGCCGCAGCCCACCACCCGCATCGGCCGTAAGAAGAAGAGGAACGCCGGCCCCAACGCCGCTTCCAAGCTCCCGACCGTCTACCCTACCGCCCGCTGTAAGCTCAGGTATCTGCGCATGCAGCGCGTCCACGACCACCTGTTGCTGGAGGAAGAATATGTCGAGAACCAGGAACAGATCCGGAAGGCCAAGGCCCAGGCTCAGAGCAACGCCCCCGCATCAGCTGGTGGTGATGCGGATGCGATGGACAGGAACGCCGATGAGAGGAGTAGAGTGGATGACATGAGAGGTAGCCCGATGGGCGTTGGCAACCTGGAGGAACTTATCGACGACGACCACGCCATCGTCTCGTCCGCCACTGGCCCGGAGTACTACGTCTCCATTATGAGTTTCGTCGACAAGGACTTGCTCGAGCCCGGCGCATCCATCCTGCTACACCACAAGTCCGTTTCCGTTGTCGGTGTGCTGACCGACGATACCGATCCCTCCGTCTCCGTCATGAAGCTGGACAAGGCACCTACCGAGTCGTATGCGGATATTGGAGGTTTGGAGTCTCAGATCCAGGAAGTAAGAGAAGCCGTTGAGCTTCCTCTGCTGCATCCGGAGCTTTACGAGGAGATGGGTATCAAGCCGCCGAAGGGTGTTATTCTCTACGGTTCGCCCGGTACTGGCAAGACTCTGCTGGCCAAGGCTGTCGCCAACTCGACGAGCGCAACATTCTTGCGAATCGTCGGTTCCGAACTCATCCAGAAGTACCTTGGTGACGGTCCCAGGCTAGTACGCCAGCTCTTCCAGGTCGCCGCCGAGAACTCCCCATCCATCGTCTTCATCGACGAGATTGACGCCATTGGCACCAAGCGTTATGAGTCGACTTCCGGTGGCGAGCGTGAAATTCAGCGCACCATGCTTGAGCTTCTCAACCAGCTCGACGGTTTCGATGACCGTGGCGACGTCAAGGTCGTCATGGCTACCAACAAAATCGACACCCTTGACCCCGCCCTCATCCGTCCTGGTCGTATTGACCGCAAGATTCTCTTCGAAAACCCTGACCGTAAGCAAAGCCATTTAGGATACCCAGTCATTTCGCTGCTAACAAATACGCACAGAAAACACCAAGAAGAAGATCTTCACCCTCCACACGTCCAAGATGTCCCTCAACGAGGACGTCGACCTCGACGAGTTCATCAACCAGAAGGATGACCTCTCTGGTGCCGATATCAAGGCCATTTGCTCCGAGGCTGGTCTCATGGCGCTGCGCGAGCGTCGCATGCGCGTCCAAATGGCCGACTTCCGCACCGCAAGAGAACGTGTGCTCAAGACCAAGAACGAGGGCGAGCCGGAAGGTCTCTACCTCTAAGCGTCATCTCTTACGGAGATTGGGCGAAGGAGGTTCCATGTGCCAGGAGTATGGTCGCAGATTAAGGCTTGATGAAAGATTCGGCGGCATGGGTATGCTTAGACGTATGCACGGGTGATCGATGCTGGATGTATTAATAGGAGCGTAGTTCACGAATGCGGCGCGCTACGATATTGCCGTTGATGCCTCCGCGTTGATTGACCATTCTGATTGTCTCCCATGTCTGCATCCTTACGTGACCGCATTTGCTCAATTTGTTGCTGGATTGGTATTGACTTTGCCTTTTTCGCCGCCGTCTTGCTCGTGCCGTGTCTGAGAGGGTAGTCATGGTTACAATTCACTGAGCGTTCAACAGGATGCACCCACAGGGCCACTGGTATGATTCATCACTGCGGACAAGTGGGCACGCGCTTTGATCACTTGCCCATTCTGATTTGCCTCCTCCTGGCCAAGGAAATGCACATGCACACTATCCGTGCACGACTAATAGACGTCTACAAAACAAAAGCTTCTCGATCTTCAGATATTTCTTTCTAGCCAACGAGCATTAACGACTCACTGCATCAGGATAACAGGATCAACACTCTCGGCTTGGGGACGTTTGTGGAACGGCGACGTTTGTCTACCCTCACTTGCGGAGTGGAAAGGGCGGCGGTAGTATTTCGAGCTGTATTTGATTGTATTGGAATGGTTTGGTGATTGTAGATATCATTATGTGATGTTGATGAGGAGCAGCAGCATTTTCGTATCGTGATGCTGCGGAGATTGTGCAGTGCGTGCAGAGCTTGTCCGGTCTGGCGAGTAAAGGCAAACAGTATGGACAACGCCAACAGCAACCGGGCAGTCATAAGTCCGGAAAATTCGAACGACAGAAGTGTGATGTGACGTCAAATGGTGCGCCGTTGCGGTGGATACCACCAGTGGTGGGGACACAGAGTTGAAGCTGGATGCGGTGGCCTTTTATACTCAGCTGCTGACCTGCGGCAAAGTCTCGCGGAGCTCGTGCAATGACTGCCCCTATTGTCCGTACGAGTCTGATGACCGCGGGTTGCTTGTGCTTTGAGAGAGATAAAACTGTGGCCTTGTGGCGAAGGTCTCACTTCCTCGAGGCTGGAACAGCGCGCATTGAAACAATGAAAACAACAATATCATGGAGCATATTGTCCCATACTGGGTGCTCGGCCTTGTCTTTGACTACTCATCAAACTCATGATATTAATCGAAATGAATAAGTCGAAGAGGCGGCGGATGATGAAGTGCTGTACGAGAATCGATAGATGTGGGCATCCTTCATCATCATCTGCCGATGCAGAGCAGCGGTTGGATGAAAAAATACGAACCTATGGGTGAACTTGGTAAGTCGTCCGGATCTTCCAAGTGGGTGGTAAATGCGGCCTTGGAAACAAGCAGCCCAAGTATAGCAGACACCAAGATGTCGGCGGCCTGATTATGCTTCATTGAAGCCATTGATTCTCATTTCAAGTGTTGTTCTTATACCCCAACAACGCGTTAGCATTTTTGGCCTCATGTGCACCTCTGGACGGTCCGCTATAAGATCGGTTCTATCCAAAAAGTGGTAGGCATTCCCGGCTTTTGCTAACGTGTCGCGCTTCCTGCGGATATGGACCTTCGTACTTGGTTGCGCCTGGCCGAGAATGTTTCAATGAGCTTGCTTTGGAGGCTACTGTTGCGATCAGGAATGCAGCAAAGTAGTAGGGACTAAGGTTGAGAATGTCGAAATGCTAGCAGATATTAAATAGTATTGCCGATCAGCCGCAGCATATCGAGGTGATGCTGGTGATTACCATGTTCTCGTTCATTTGAGCTCCGACAAAGCATCTTCCTACCCGATTGGTGGGACAGGACTCGGGCCAGTGAGTTGGTTGCATGGGTGACCCAAGATCATTTCCCCGCAGTACACCAGCTGTGTTATGCGCTTGGGATCGAAGGCTTATCTCTCTGCTTTGTCTACCGGTGGGCGCGGAATATATAGAAAGTTTTTGAACAAAGGTCAGCTGGAGGGCTAGTCATTTGCGTTATGGACTGATTTAATGTCATTAAGCTGAGTATATCTACTTTCCTGGAGTGTAAGACCATGCTCTCAACAATTGCAGCAGCAACAGGCGCGGTTGACAGCTTGGCACGTGCACACTACACTTCGCAGTAATTATGTACTCACTTGCAGGTCTCTGGTCTAGTAGTCATAATGAGACGCTATTCTATTTGCTTGATGATGCGATGTCACAATGTTGTTTGATGCTGGGTCTCGGCATCTTGTGGGTCTGATGTTGAAACCCCAACTTCATCACCACCTCATCATGCCAATGGAAGGGCCCTTCAAAGACCACTGGGACCGACAAAAGAAAGTGTATTCTCTTCGTCTCTCATGATCATGTCTCCACAACAGCCCGCAAAACAGTGATTCGCCGTCGCCGTGGAGGAAGTGCTGTGGTTGAGTTGCTTCTCTTGTACGTGAAAGTGGTTCAAACCTGAGATGCGAAGCTTTATGAACACAGCCAAGCCAACGGAGGAGCCACAGCACCTGCCAACTCTGCTCAACAAGTCATTCAACAAATGGGGCAGGTGTCACCGATGGTAAGCGACCCGGTACGAGCTCTTAAAAGCACAACGGCTAGGGCTCAGATATGCAGCGGGGAGGCCAGACAGTCCCGGAGAGCACAGAGTGAATCAAAGCATAAGCGAATGCTTCAAGGGGGAAACAAAGGTGGTGGCACACAGTTGAACTAATGCTGGTATGTATTCATATTTTTTTCTCTTCTCTGATTTGTACAGAGGTACCAAATCCCAACTGATCCGAACAATACAAGTAAACTAAGCAATATCGACAGACCTGGGTATATCGCTCTCTTCTCCTCGTTCTCTCCGCGTTGCAGCAGCCACACTCGGCTTGGACTCAACAGCCAGATGAAGAAAAGTTGGAAATCCCCTCCCTCCTCAATTCCCCCCTTTGATGATGATGAGGAGGAATGACGACGAGCGCTCGCTTGCGCAAAAGCACTTTGACCATCATCGGATGCGAACCGACCATCGACCACAATGACGATGAAGATGAAAAGCCGCCCCCAACAAGACTCCCTTTTTTCCTTCTCTATACAAAAAAACAATTACTCCCACACATCATTACAGATCGTTCATTACAGTGTCCGTGTTCTTTCTACCGCTTTCCAAGAGCGTCGCCCCTAGGAGCTTATGAACTGAAGTTGTAGTTCTTGGTGCGATAGTCATCGTACGAGCTCGGCGGGCTCAACGCTGACGGAGCAATGTGGAAAGCCTGGCTGTCACCTTGCGACGGCGAAGGGCTGGGACGGTAGGCGGGGTGATCGCCACCGAAGTCATCGCCGCCCCAGTTGAGCGGTTGACCGGGGTGGCGGCCATCGTCAGTGTCACGGCCGTCGACGAGCGGGGTGTAGATGGCAGCGGCGGCCGAGGCACCGCCATAGCTGGTGTTGCCAGCAGTGGGGAGCGGAGGCACGGGCGGGGCATCACCAAAGTCGCTGGGGTCGTGGTGGTCGTAGTGCGACGAGGCTGTCTCGATGTCATGCGTGTTGCTGCTCCACACGCCGTTGTCGTCGTCGGTCTTGGGCGCGGACTGATAGGCGGTCGATCCGCCAAAGTAGGAGGTTCCCTCAGCGCCAGGAGTCGTGTTTTCCTCGGCACCGACGAGGACGCCCGTGCGGCGGAAGACCGTGCAGTAGTAGAAGGAAATGACGCAAGTCGTGATGAAGAGAACTCTGGAGAACAGCGCGTTAGCTTGGCGCAACGCAGACTACGAGGGAATAAGGTTGTACGAACGTGATGACTACACCGAAGCCTACGGTGGCCTTGCTCAAGTTGCACTTGAGTTCGGGGCCGTACGCGAAGGTAGTGCAGTTGCCTTTATCCGTGTTTGCATCTTTGGCGCCTTGGGCAATACCGTCCGAGTTCCAGGTTGCGACGCAGATGAAGGCAGCGAACCATAGGACCTGTAACAGCCCAGGTTAGCTGAATTGCGCCCGACATTATGCGAATGTGCCACGGGGCGCTTACGGTGTAGATGAAGTCGACAGTAGCGAAGGCGTAGGCGTGTGCGAATCGCACTGTCCGGCTCCACATGGGCACAGCGACGAGATATATCAGGGCAGGGACGGTGAGGAAACACTGCAAAAATGGGTCAGCAAAACTCCTTGGCAGGGACTCAATTAGAGGGGCGCTTACCAGAGCGAAGAAGTACCGCGTTCTGCCATCGGTTGTGCCGTCCTTGGTGAAGATCGCGATGGTGATGCAGCCGGCGACGAAGATAAGGAGACCCTGGATGGCATGGCAGGCGGTCTTGGCCTTCTGGATTTTGCTTTGCTGGACGCGCATGGTTCTGGTGTGGAGGGTTTGCGGAGAAGCGGGTAGGGAGTGCCTGTTCAGGCTGGGATACGAGGTGTGGGAGGCCGCGGTCTCCCTAAGTTGAGCGGTGGACGGCTGGGAGGAAGGCGCGGTTGGTGGATTGCGGAAACTCGAGAGCAAGCAGCGAGTGAGAAGTGCAGCGAGGGCTGGGGGGAAGAAGTAGTGTTAGGCGTCGGGCGTTGAGTCTGAGCCTCGATCGGTCTGCGTAGGCGCAGCAGAGGGTTGTTTACTTGAGGCCAAGGCCCGCACATTGCGCGGTCAGGACTCGTGTCGCGCCCTGCTATTTTCGCAGCCGTGGCGCAGTGAGGCTGATCCTTGACCGCCACCCCGGCCCGACACCGTCGGCATCGCCGTGCCGGGCGCGGTCACGCACGCATCGTCGGGGATTTGCGCCTGGAGAAGGGTTCGTGGAAGGGGTGTGGGCAGCACGACGTCACCGCGCTCGCTGGCCGTTGGCCGCCCGCCGGGCGTTGAGCGCTTTCCGAGTCTGCGGCTCGGCGGCCTTGGACCTGCAGCAAGCCGGTGCCGCCCCTTCCCGCCCGCATCAGCTCAGCCCCGTTCTCTTGCGTGTCAACAATGCTCCGGCTCCCCGTGCTCTTGCACGAGCGCTTTTGCCTGGAATTAGCTATCTACATCCATTGTACAGCCCGTATGTCCCAGTCCCGCAAGAAGTCCCATGCGCGCCCGCTACGCCAGTGCGCCTTATGATCTCCGGCTATCCCATAGTTTCCGCCTGCCGGGTCTTTCCCCAGCCTCGACCATGTTTCGGGGAGAGACACAGCATTATGCCTCCACTCAGCCCCCTCGTCCCCCCGCAATGCGTGTTCCTGTACCCTGCACGTGAACTCCACCGGTTCTTCGATCTCCCGTTGTGCTGTGCATCGTGCCGTCCCGCTCCCCACTTAGTCGCTCTTGCCCTTCTCAATGGCCACTTCAATGTCCTTGGCCAGCGTCTGCAGGTCAGCCTCGTTGGGGTCATACTCGCGGGCCTGGGCGACCCAGTCGCGGGCCTCCTTCGCCCTACCCATTTCCAGCAGGCAGCGGCCCCTCCTCCACCAGGCCTTCGCATTCTGCACCTTCTTGAGATCGACGCTGGTTTCGGCATCAACGGCGCCCGACGCCCAGTCCTGCAGCGACATGTAAGCCTGGGCGCGGTTTGCGTACAGCGCACAAAGCTCCTCGCGGATGAGCCCCGAGGGCTCCCACTGCGGGCGCTGTATCGCCACCTCGATGGCGAGAGTATAGAACTTGGCTGCCTCGGCGTATTGACCCTTCTTGAACGACGCGTTGCCCGACTCGCGGAGCTTGGCGATACCAGCACTGCGCTTGGGGTTGACCGGCATCGGCGGCGGCGGTGTCTGGCCGGGCGTCTCAAGCGTGAGGAATTGACGGTGCAGTTGGTTGAGCTCCTCGATTTCGCGCTGGACTGCCGGCGGGACGTTGTGCCCCGAAATGGCCTTGGTCTGCGGGTCCATCTGCAGCGGCAGTTGCGTGTATGTTTCCTCCTCCATGGCGATCGTTGGCGGACTGGGGCTCGGTGGCGGTGCGGATTAGAACGGGTTGGGGTTGATTAGGCTCGGCCGAGACTGATTTTTCCTTGACTTGAGCAGAGCCGGCTGCAGGGACGTGCGCGTGGTGTAGTGATGTTCGACGTGAATGGTGTTGAAAGAGGACAGCACGACACGCACAGCTGCATGCAAGGGTTCCTACTTGGCGCTCAGCCACAGTGGCTGCTAGCGTGGCGTCGGACCGCCCGCTTTCCGGGAGAAATCCCCGCAAAAGTCGTGCCTGTCACTGCCGTTTTACCGGCGAGCTGCACGCGCTCTTCCAGCAACGAGCCGGCCATGAGTTAATGATTCGCTGTGGGTCTATCCCAAACACCCAGCCACCGCACAGGTCTCCTGCGAGCATCTGCACGTCTGCGCCGCCGCGCCCTGCCTGGGTAGCCGCCCAGGGCTCTGCCAACTTGTACACCGCTGCCCGGCTTGTGACGAAATGCTTCGCTTGCAAGCGCCGTACAGCTCATGACCTGCCAGCGCGCTCAGTCAACGTCCTACTAGCTCCATTCGCTACCACTTTCGTTCAGCTAGCCCCCAAGGCTGCTAACTCCGCTCTCCGACGAGTCTCTCACATCATTGATTCCACATTCGCTACTACCATTCGGACCCCTTACCATCGCTCATGCCGCCATCATTCCCCAAAGGCCATGGCTTCCTCGGCCGCGCCGATTCCAAGAACCCCGCTACGACATGCAAGGGCGTAACCTCCGCCGGCCGGCCCTGCCGCCGCGACATTGCCGCCGCTAAGCCCTCCAAGAGCGGCGTGCTCGCTGTGACGTCTATCAACGAGAATGAGGGCGCCGCCGCCTACTTCTGCTGGCAACACAAAGACCAGGCCGACAAGCTGATCGGAAGCGCGCCTGCCGGGCAGGGCGGTCTCGACACCCACATCGAGGAGACGCACATCGTGCCGCTCCAGCAGCGCAACAGCGTCGACTCGCTTGTCGGCAGGCTGGGCATATTAGACATGAATGGCAACTCCAAGCCAGGCAAGAAGCCCGGACAGGGCATCCAGCGGCCTCCCACCTGGAACAAGGTCAATGGGCCACTGTTGTCGGTGCCGACGTCCGCCATGAACGGCCCCAAGCCCTCGGGCACCTACCGGCTGCCGGTGCAGAAGAGCGAGCCCGGTTTCTGGGCGAGCCTGTGCTGCCTCTGCGTGGGCGGCGATGACGAAGAGTACGAGATCGTGCGCCGCAGGAGGCAGAACGAAGCCGCCGGCCAAAACCGGCCCCCGGAGATGAGCCAGTCGACCTCGCGGCCTCCCCAGGGCGTGGCGTCGTCCCCCAAGCCGCCGGCGGCCTCCCCAAACCCTTCAAACCCCACCGAGCGCCTGCTGTCGTTCATCCCTTCGAATGTCTCGCCCCAGGTGGCCTCGCAGCTCATGGCCGAGGCCTCGAAGCCCCTCTCCGCCAAGGACGAGCCCGGCTTCATCTACATCTTCTGGCTGACCGAGACCACGCGCGGCGGCGCGCCCTCGGACCAAGACGCCTCGTCCCTGCTCTCGCCCGGCCGGCCCGGCGCCGGCGGCCGCAACCCCAGCGACATGCTGCGGCAGTACAGCGTCAGCGAGACCAGCCGCGGCAGCCCCGGCGCCGTCCGCGGCGGCAAAAAGGGCAGCGGCAAGTCCCACGTCATGCTCAAGATCGGCCGCGCCAACAACGTGCATCGGCGCATGAAGGAGTGGGAGACGCAGTGCGGCAAGACGCCGTCGCTCGTCCGCTTCTACCCGTACGTCCCGGGGGCTTCGCCCGGCGACAACGTCGTCGCGCCCAAGGGCGACGGCACGGATGCGAAGGGCGTGAGGAAGGTGCCGTATGTGCACAAGGTCGAGCGCCTCATCCACATCGAGATCGCCGAGAAGCGCGTCCTCCGCACCTGCGACGTCTGCGGCCGCGAGCACAAGGAATGGTTCGAGGTCGAGGCGTCCAGAGAGGGCATCGAGAATATCGATGAGGTCGTCAAGAGGTGGGTGAAGTGGGCGGAAGAGATCGACAACAAGGCGTGAATATGTTGATATCCTTTTCCTTGACTCTACCGGCGTATGATACGGGATTGATATGGGACTGGGGGTGCCAGTCCCTGCATGGCATGATGTCGTCCCTTTTCTTTCCTTCCATGGCATGGGGCTGGCGTTTGGATTCTTTTCCTTTTGGGAGGGTATTTTGACCCGAACCCTTTTTCTGCACGCATCATGGGCATAGATGGCGGATCATGGCGTTAGGAATACTCCGATGTTGATGTACTCAGATATGTGCGAAGCAAATGGGGCATGGCATGCCCGGTGGGCAGCTACGCTTACTTATTGAACGCGAGATCCTTTCACATTCCTGCTTGAGCTCCGTCGCGTCATATTAGCCTTGTGATATATGCCTTTTGCCCACGAGACCAGTCACAGTGGCAAGAATATTCCCAACGTTACATCTCTCTCGCGAAAAACTGTCCCGTCCCTGCTTGGACCTGGACTATATGCCAATCTCCCATGCCGCCCAACAAAGCCCGTCAGCCTGTGCTTGAACATGCTTCGTCATAATAGGGGCTTAGTGACGTGTCACCCGTAACCACTTCCATCAAATGAATTGGCTGCGCTCGAGTCCCACCGCCGTGACCACCGCTTTTGCTCAGCCAATCACGAGCGCCGTCTTGCGAGACACGACAGAACGATCCCTCTGCAGCGTCTCCCGACCTTTTGCCTGCTCTGCGGATGGCGGCATCGGGACTCTGCGTGGTCGGGTCGCACAAACCCCGGGCGTTGATCGACGGGTTCACGTGTTTGGAGAGCGTGTGTGGCTCGATGTAACGCTGAGAGATTGAGTGACGAGATCTGTGCTATTGTTGCATGGATCAGAGCTCTCGCGTCCGTGGCGACAATAATGCGGCGAGATGCCTTTTTCCGTGGGTCGGAGGTGATCAGTTCTCACCCCTCCGCTCGTCCCCGCAGAAAAAAGAGAGACCGGATGCTGAGGCAGGGCAGACGGTAACGAAAAATTCAGCTGGCATCACCTGCCGCAAAGACACGCGGCTTCTCTCATTCTGAGATCCTGACGATCCGCCGTTGTGTTCTCTGTTGGAGAAATCCCATGTCCATGACCGCGCGGGCCAAGCCACTTCCCCCGCTCGGCGGTGGAACATGGCAGGCACGCCGCTCGGAAGGGGACAAAATGGGAGGGCAAGTTCGAACGGAGGATATGCGGCCTCCCGGGAGTTGGGCGATGTAATGCATGCACCAAGCCGCGAGGCTGCAAGGGGTAAGCATACCAACGGCCTTGGCTGGACAAGAGAGATGAGTGGAAATGGAATCTCAGAACGAAGTTGCTGGAGTATTGGACACGAATAGGAGAGTGGGAGAGATTAAAGAAACCTGGCCGAAAATGCTGCGGTGCTTGCTTTGATACCTTCCTTGGAGACTCTGGATTCATATACGGTGTAGATCCGCTTTGGTCTCTGTATTTGTAAACGATCGTGCCGCTTTCTTGTAGACCGCAGGTCCATAAGTCCCAGAAATGTCCAGTTTTCCCCAGTTCCTTTTTTCACTCCTCCTGAAAGTTGAAAGCGAACAGCTCTCTCGTAACTGGCAATTACGGCAAGGAGTGATATAGCAATCGCATATATAATAGCAACGAGTGATCATCTATCACGTTCTCGACCGCTCTTATTTCTCGTCTTTCTTCATCCACGTGGCTGGTAGCACGCCCCCTCCATACCTCGCGCACGTGCATTCCGTGCCTCGCAGAAGAGGAATGGACAACCACGCAGGAACGTGTGTGGCGTAAGACAAGGCGCAGGGCAGCAGCTGCACTGGGAAAGGAATGCGGGCGGGAAGGCGGGGCACAACATGTCTCAGCCGTCAGTCTTTCCTCCAATAAATGTATTGTTCAACCTGCCTTCATTCTTGGGCTGCGATGACGCGCTTTACTTGCGACCGTGGATGTTCCGCGAGGTAGCATGGAAAGGTCGCTCGTGGGATGCCTGAAAAAGAGAGGTGGGCGGGGGGGTTACACTCGAAACGAGAAAGGCTGGCCGCGCATCCCTTAATATCGCCACCTACGAGATTGGAATGGCGTTTCCTTCTCCTCGTACTCTCGCTCACACTATTGCGAAGCCTCGAAGATTTGCAGAGCATCGGTTGTGAGGAAAAAAAGGAGAATTGAATTTTGTTGCGCTACCTACAGGACCCCCCGCTGGCGTGCTGGATATCTCATCGTTGTTCATGTAATTTTACCTTGTCCGCGTGCCCGTGTCATTGATTTTCCGTCTCTTCCTTATTCCCAGCGCCCTATTCCTGGTCGATTCCGTATAGAGATAGAAGAAAAAAAGTCAATTAGAGATTAAAGAATACAGCGTGAAGAATGCCATGAGTGCGTGTGGTTTGGGGGAAGAGCCTTAAGGAAACAACAAAGAGGCAAAACTTCTTTTTTTCTTTCATTTGGCAAAATCCACACAGGAATCTTGTGACGTCCGTGAACGAAACAACTATCTACAGAGAATGTTAATGGAATCCGTCGCGTTTGTCGTAGCAAAAGCCCGGCAGGATCATGCATGAGTAGCATGGGGGAATCGAATATGAAATAGAGGCTTAGAAGCCCCGAGAAGATGAAGAGAAAAGGGTAAAAGGTGCAGGTGATGGTTGTCTGGTGTCTTGGGAAAGGATTTTTTGGTGGGTAGTAAGGTCTTGGTTGGTTTGGGTAACTAAAGGCTGGGTGGTATATAAAGAGGTATACAATCTGTTCTGATGAAGAGATGAATTGTGATGGTGGTGCGGGGTGATAGAGAAAAAGAGACAACCAATCGACCCCCAGCCAACCCTTGGTCTATATGCGGAGGGGATCTCAGTTCAAAAAACGCCAACTCCCATAATAAAGGTAAGGGTCGTAACGAAATGTTTCATCCAACGACTTTGCTTGCGCATCCCTCTCTTTGCGTGCTGCTGTTCCTCCAAATCCAACGTGCTTGTCTTGAGTGCGACAAGGGTATCATCCAAAAGTCTCTTTTCCAATCGTACCAGCAACGCCACAATCGTCCGCGTACAAGCGTGTCATGTGATTATGGAGTGAGGGGGGGATTTTAGAAGATAATGCCGGACTCGAGGCCGCCGACGATGCCCAAGGTCTCGTCCACGGTGCGCTCGAGGTTCTCGACTCTTTCTCTGAGCTCCCTGTTCTCGCGCCAGACGTCCATGTTGTTGTTGCTGTCGTTCAGCTTGCCGGCTCCGGTGAGGATGATGGGCATGACGCTGCCGTTCTTGGAGTTGCGCTTCTTCTGCAGAGCGGCGTCGAAAGTGCTCTTGCGCTTGAAGAGCGTGGGCTTCGAAGGCTCGACCGGACTAGGGGCGGACGTGGGCGCGGTGCTCGGAGTGCTGGCGAGCTCGGGGATTTCGGACTCGCTGCCCAGGCTGTTGGGCCGGCTGCGGAACGCAAGCTCGTCGGTAATGGTCTCTCCCTCTGACTCGAAGCCTGAGTCGCGATCGCTCAGGACGCCGCTCGGTTCGCTGGAGATTGTGCTGGACGCGGTGCTCTTACGGTTACACTTGCAGCTGGTGCCCTTCATGGCGCGGAGCGAGGCCATGCGGCTCTCCTCCTCGTCGGCGCGTAGCTGGCACTCCCTTTCGAGAGCCTCGCGCAGGACCTTCGTTTCCTTTTCGCGCTGTTCGGACTCGGCCTTGAGGTTGTCCAGCTGCATCTGCAGATGCTGGGCATGCACCTCGGCCTGCTTCTTCTCCTCAATCAGGCCGTCCTCCTCCAGCCTGGTATCTTGCATGCACAGCTGCATTGCCTTGTAGGAAGACTGGAACTGCTGCAGCAGGGTGACACTGGCCTTGTGGAGCGCATGGAAAGAGGCCGGGTCCTGCGGGTCGGCAGGGCCGTTGGGGAAGAGGGCGCTCTCGATGTCCATCACGGACAACGGATCCTGCGGCATGTTGCGCTTGGGGCCATCAGACTTGCGGGAGAACCATGAGGCGAATATGGAGGTGCCTTGGGGGGCCTGTGGGTTGTTGTTGTTATTGTTGTTGTTGTTGTTGCTGTTGTTGGCGAAGCTCTGGGTGCTAGCGCGCTTGACAGACTTCACGGACTTGAGCGAGCCCTGTGTGGCGCGCTTGTTGGACGAGTCCATGGTTTCGTCGTCGGAGTCGAGATCGGAGTCGGAGCCGATGTCTGACTCGCTGTCGTCTTTCTCGTCGGGGTGCCTGTTGAGGTTGAACGGGGCGGAGGAGCCGTTGAACCAGTCTCCTAAAGCAGAGACACGGGGGTGTCTTTGTTCGTCGGCAGGAGAGTTGGGACCGCGGCGGGAAGGGATGAAAGAGGCTCTCGACTTTGTTGGCGAGGGGACAGAGCCGCGGGACTGGTTTTGGAAGGCGGACAGCGAAGAGGTTGCGCGATCAACTAGCGGTCTGCAGCCGTCGATGAATGCGGTGGAGAGAGCCTTGGGGCTCTGGCGAGCGCGGTGGGCGGGGTGGCAGTAGTCGTCTTGCAACGAGAAGGCGGCCGGGTCGTAGCTTGTGTCTTGACGGGTCAACAGAGCTTGTTCGGGCGTGTGCAGGCTAACATGGCAGAAGGGGTCGCTTTGGCTGCTCCGGTGCGGGCGAGAAGGGGAGCGCGGAGAGTGGCTCGGCGGGACGTGCGCGGGGGCTCGCAGCGAGCAGAGGGTGGCTTGTGAGCTTGCGGCAGCCGCCGGGCTTTGCAGCATTATTCAAATAGCCGTGTCCGGCAACCGCTCGCCGCGACGCGTTTCCAAGAATGCGGGGTGGCGGCGCTGGCGGGATCGGACGCTGCGGAACAGGAACGGAAGGCGGACCCTGGGCTGAGCTCCAAGCTGTGGCGGGCCGGTGTTTGAGGTCGGGGGCCTCAGCCCTGCGGATAGCTGCAAACGGGCCGCGATAGCGATAGGGTGGAGGTTAATGCGCCCACGCGACGATGCGCTGCACGACCGGTGATGCTCAAGATCCGGTGGGTCACGAGCGGCGGCGGTGAGAGACGAGAGCGCGAGAGTGAGTACGGTTTGAGCGTCTGGCGCGCGCGGGGCTGGTTGTCGTTTTACTGCCGTCTCGCGGCCGGTGGCCGGTGGTGGCTGGGAGCTGACGCGCAGCTAGGTCGCTGCCACTGCCACATCTGTGAAACAGGTACACCCATCAACGTCATCTGCGCCACCACGTTGCGAGCACCATCCCTGCCTGCGGTGCCCACTTACGCAGGTACACAGCTGCTAATGGCTGCCCCGTCGCTGCGCGCTCTTCTCTGCCTCTCTCCAGTGCTCGCCGTGACCTCACAGCAACCTCCAGCGCCAGCTTCATCCCGGAGGCAGAGTCTGCAGCCGTCCGCCCGCCGCCGTTCAAAAAAGCGCCGTGCCAGCTTTTCTCGCCGTGGCTGATGGTGCAGAAGCGTCCTCCACTCGCTTTGGGCCCCGCCGAACTGGGCCATGCAACCAGCGCCGTCCACGACGACTGCAGCGGACGTTGGAGCCGGCATGCAGCAGTCCTCGATCCTCAACCACCGCGCCTGCAGTAGTCGCTGCTGAACCCAACGAATATCCCGCAGCCGCATGCATCCGGCGCGTCTGGCGCTTGACGGCGGCCCAGAGTGAGGGCGCGTTCCGCGGCGCTGATCGACGTGTGTGCATCTGCCGCGGCTGCGCGTTTCGCATATCGTTGCCGCCCCGGCCAGACCCTTCTAACTCTCATCAGAAATGCTCCAACCCCATCTCCGCCGCCCACCATCTAGTCTCCTGCCAATCTTACACCCTAGTCGTCTCGTCTCATGTGTGCTCTGGAACCATCCAATCATGACTCTGCAATACTGACAAAGCGCACTCGTGCGGCGTTATCAAAACGCTGCGCCTATCCGCCCTATGACGCACTATTCTCAGCTCAGCTCTCTCATCTCGTGTTCCCGGCGTCTTCGCTTTCCATCGTCCGTTTTCCCTTGGTTTCTTCGCAGAATTCATCGCTCCTTCAATCCTTCAGTCGCAGCTTCCGTGCTGCGGGAGCCACCACTTTGCCGTCTCGTTGCTGCCTAGTGCTAGCGACCACGTTGTCATTAGCCGCTTCGGCTGCAAACGGAAGAGTCACAAGAGATGAATTGCGCGCCAGACGTAGCGCGACAACGCGTCGCGGCCATCATGGAGGGCACGCTGGCCGTGGAATCGCAGACGTCGGCCGCAAAGCGCCTGTACGACGCGCGTGCGGCGAACTACGACGATTCCTGGCACCCGGCGTTCGCGCGCGACTTCGTCGACCAGCTGCCACTCTTCGCCGGAGCCAAGGTGCTCGACCTGGCCTGCGGGACCGGCCTCCTGACCTTTCTCGCCGCTGAGCGCGTGGGGCCGACCGGTTCCGTGACCGGAGTTGACATTAGCGACGGCATGCTAGCAGTGGCGCGCCAGAAGCTGAAGAGCGGCGCGGCCCCCGTCCGCCCCAGCAACAAAGAGGAAGACCTACTGCTTGCCGTCGACGACGATGATGACGAAAAACCAACAGAGGACCAGCCCGAGCGCTGGAAGCACGTGCGTCTGTTCGAGCACAGCGTCACCGAGCTGGACTCGTTGGAGGAAGTGGAGAAGGAGAAGGGCACGTATGATTTCATCACTATGGCCTCGGCCCTCGTCCTGCTGCCCGACCCGGAGATAGCAATCCAAGGCTGGGTCCCGTACCTCAAACCCGGCGGCATTCTGGCCATTGACGTACCGCATCCTCAGAACCAACTCGCCGGCCTCGTGCTCGAGCGTGTCGGCCGCCGCATGAGCGTATCGGTGCCGTACCACCGTACCTGGGTTCTAGATGAACACTCTCTGCCCGACCTGCTGAAGGCCACCGCGGGGATGGAGATAGTCAAAAACACGTTCATCAACCAGGTCGGCTACAAGGAGCGCTACCTACCCTCCGACACCAAGGAGATGGAGCAGCAATTCTCCAACATGATCAGCAGCGAGGCCGGCAAGGGCTTCGGCCGCAACCGTGGACCCAAGTGGGAGGAGGCGCGCCTTGCGTTCTGCGAGGAGTGGCTGTTAGAAGCCGACAGATCCGACGTCCCGCACGGCGTCAAGGAGGTCGACGGCGTGTGGCTTACGCTTGCACGCAAGCCGCCTATCGCCGGATCCTGCCGCTGTGGCGACGTGAGCTACACAGTGGCCAGCCGTGACCCGAAGGAATCGAGCATGTGCCACTGCCGGACTTGCCAAAAGCTCGGTAGCACGGGCGCCATGGCGTGTATTTGCTTCGACGAAAAGGACGTCACGTGGCTGGAGGATTCGGAGAGGGTGCTGCGGCTGGTCAAATTCTCCCGCACTGCTGTCAGGGCGTTTTGCGAGAAGTGCGGGACCCCAGTGTGGATGCGGTACAGGACCGTTGCGGACGGGCCGTTGGAGAAGGAGTACTGGCTCTTTTTGAGCACGGTGGATGAGGGACTAGCGCCGGACTTCAAGATATTGAGGCATATTTTCCTGGACGAAAAGCCGGCTTGGGAAAAGCTACCGGAAGATGGTGCAGAGAGGTGGAGGACGCAGTCGGGTGGGGAGAAGTGGGAGGAAGCGTGATTGGCTCTTATGGAAACCGCAGGATGCTGCGAGGGTCAAGATAAGGCTCATCTCTCCTTTGTGTTACAGATATCCCAGGTCTTTTCCATTTCCTTTCATATGAGTCGTGCGGACCTGACCAATCATTCTTTCATTATCATTCGCCTGCCTTACCGAATGATTGCAGTGCAGATGCAGGCGCCACTACCCCGCGCAGTATACGCGTGTGGAGCAGCATTGCACGCCAGTTCATAGCGAAAATGGCTTTACGCTCGGTTCTCAAGTCACGTTGTTCATATGGAGGTCCCTCATGCGCCATCCAAGGTTGTGATGAAGCCCCGTCGTCTCAGTTCTCTCGGACCTCGAGAGAAAAAGAAGTGCCATACGAGCTTGGCGCCTCTGCGCAACAAAACGCATATGACTACTCTCAATACCTCAATTGTAAGCATATCCTGGAGGCTAGCTTATGAAACGATCAGTTGACTGAAGATCCGAAAAAAAGGTTACTATCACATCAACAACCTGCATCGCAAATTATCCTTTTCTCTCGCTGCGACCCACCCATGCAGTGGCACGCACGGTTACGTACGGAGCTCAGGTAGATGGGGATAAGACTTTGCAGGCTATCATACGGTGCTTGTTGCGGAGGTAAACGGTAACCGCATGCCTTGTTGCTGTAGGTAGCACGGACCTCCAAACTCGCGATATACTTTTCCAGACGGCTCGAAACAACGACGCCGAAATTGACTGGCAGGGAGCTGAACTCAAATCGAAGGAAGCTATGCTTGGTCGAGCTTATAACAACAGCGTGGAGGCTGCGGTGCTGGCCATGTAGAGGCTAGATCTCTGGTGTTGATGATATGGAAAGTCTAATGCCGACTCTCAGTGATCGTGGTGGAGGCTCGAGCTTGTGGACCGGCTGGTATATATAGGAAACGCTTGAAAGCAATCATTCGCTTTGAAAAGTCCATCTACCGGAGCGTCGCCTCTACACCTTTCCACGATCTCGACTTGCACTCCCTCATCACCTTTGCTTTATCACCACGCATCCAGCTACTCAGTCATCAGACCTCTCAACACCGTCGACGAGCAACAACATCAACAACAACAATGCATCGTCCATCACCCTTCCTTTCCCTCCTCCTCGTCATCGCCGCCCTCACCATAACAACAACCACCTGGGCGGCCCCCGCACCTGCTGGCCATCCAGGCCATCACGCACCACCACCACCACCACCGGACGTCACTGCCCGCGACGTCCTCGTCACAGCCCGCGCCGCCGCAGCAGAGCCAGACACGACGATGCCGCCGGCCAACCAACAGCGGGACGTCACCGCCCGCGCCGCCGCCGCAGAGCCAGACACGACGATGCCGCCGGCCAACCAACAGCGGGACGTCACCGCCCGCGCCGCCGCAGCAGAGCCAGACACGACGATGCCGCCGGACATGGGCAAGCGTGGCGAGTCGGCGCCGCCGCCGGAGCCGACTGGTGGACAGCAGCCGGATCTCAGTAAGCGTGTTGATTCGGAGCCGCCGCCGGAGCCGACTGGTGGACAGCAGCCGGGTCTGAGTAAGCGTGTCGCTTCGGCGCCGCTGCCTGAGGAGACGGGTGGGCTGGGGGCGTGAGAGGTTGGAGGGGTTGGGGGTGGAGGAAGGGAGGGAATGGAAGGAAGGGAGGGCTGGGGATGTTGGGGTGGCGGGGCGGGGCGACAGGGGACGTTGGGGGATGGGGTTCGGTTGCAGGCGTTGACGCGAGGTCAGTGGTGAGGGGATGCGGTGCGAAGGTGTATGCGAGAAGGGTTCCCTCGTTGTATCTGATGGCTGGCTCAGTGCGGGGTCTGTACGGAAAGTGTTGCGGAGTGGTTGCAATGCAATTTATTTTGAAGTGTTCTGGTTTAAGTGTGATGCTGTGCGGTAGGATTAAGGCTTGGCTCGCCTGTAGCGATTCACGAAATAACGGTAGAGTTTGTTTCGAAACTTTAATCTTGCATGGTCATAGCCTTTGAGCCTGAGCGTTGTATTCAAAATATGCTATTTGTTGGGACGTATACTGTCTCATAGGATAGAAGGTGGTGTTTTGAAGAAAGGTTTGTGGGAGCCGCTGATCAGCGTAGTCTGTGCGGTGCTTGAGCCAACCCCTCCTCACACCAACACCCATGAATGCTGCAGTCACAAGACTCCCTACGTTTGCAGGTATGAGCGGACTGGATCAAAAGCAGTCGGTGACAGGGGATGGGAAGCACGTGCAACTAAGCCCTACCGCAGGGCTCGCAACGGCGCTCACGCTATCCCCTTGACGGGCGATCATAATCTCAGATGACGTCTTAGTGGCTCGCCGCCCTTCTTATTTGTTCTACTCCTATGCGCTAGCCACGCGGTTCTTGGTTAAGTCGTGACCGTCGTTTCAAACAAGATTTCTTCCTGTTTGATTGGATAGGTTGGTGGTGGACTTGGTCATAACGTACGCTAGATTGGACCATCAACATAAGCGGCCTAAAGCCAAGTGACGGATGACCAACGGGATAACTGTGATCCGCCTACTGTAAAGGGAAACTTCATCTTAGAAGGGGCTGTTAAGATTGCGGGGGGATAAATAGCGCATACGCAAAGTGATGGACAGCTAGCCCATTGCGGTGTCCGTCTCTGCTTGGCTGACGAGTTGGTTCGTTTCAAACGATATGATTTGACAGATGTGCAGACCTACGGCATGGGAAGATGAGGCTCATCGCGCACTAGGCTGCAAATTGGAGGCGGAAGCGGGAGGGTCAGGCTCCCCGGGGGGTTCCTCCCGGACCCCGGAAGGGGACCACCATCGTGCCCAAACGGGAGAGTAGAGCCATAAATGCGCAGGATACCTTCCAAGCGACAGCACTCCCACCCACTCGTCGACACCAGCCTTCGTTCCTTCGCACAGAACTGAACCAGTTTCGTTGATCAACAACCCACACACTCGTTTCCGCTCGACCAACAACACCACGCCAAAATGCACGCCCAACCCCTCCTCCAGCTGTTCCTCTTCCTCAGCGCCACCTCCTCCGCCGCGCCCTTGAACGCGAACAACCTCGCCAAGCGCGACGACCTCGTGCCCGCCAACGAGGCCGGCCTGGCCAACCTGCCCGGCGCCGAGAACCTCAGCGCCATCAAGACCCTGCCCATCGCCGGCGGCCTCGTCCAGCGCCGACAGCTGCAGGGCGCCGAGAACGACGCTGTCTACGGCACCGCCGAGTCGCAGCCCGAGGACGACGAGGAGGAGGAGGAGTCCGACGACGAGGAGGACGGCTACTCCGACGCCGGTTCCGAATCCGACTCGGAGGCTGGTGACGACGATGACGAGGAGGAGCCCTCGAGCACCTCTACCGATGGCCCCGTGAACCCGCCGTTCGCTCTCCCGCCGACGCTCGAGACTCCCGCTGCCGCCGTTGGCGGCGGTGGGGTCGAGAGTGCGGCTGAAGGTGTGGCTGGAGGTGCGACGGATGCGGTGCAGCCTCAGCCGTCGGGCGGCTCCCTTCTTAGCGTGGCTGCCAATGTCAACCTATAGATGAAGAGGCGATGAGGAGGGCGCTATCGATACCGGGGGCAAAGCGCAAACAATGTCTTGTTTTTAATCTTTAATGTACAATGTTGAATAGATTGAGGGCGAGGAAAGCGATGGGCAACGGATTCATTTGCCAGGGGAAAATACATTTATTGAGTTATTCAAAGGATCTTCAGTGACGTCTACACTTTGTGACTCCAGGAAGCTTCAGTGCTAGACGAGCACTTGCGCTTGTATGTAATTTCGCTGCCGTTGTCTTGCCTGGTCAAATGGCGGGGTCTCACATATAGCGAAGAGCGCGGATTACATTGATGCTTGGTAATCCCAGAATGGGTTGACACACCGAAGGCTGGGTTTTCACTCGGAATATCGATTCGGGAGGATGGGTGGACTAACGATGATGAGAGCCGAGCAACCAAGGAACACTGGATAATGTTCAAGAACAATGGGTGCGACGAAGTGTGGCGGATGCCCAGAGTTACGTAACAAACAGATGAGAACTAAGGGAAATCTTGAATAGTATGGATATAGCTTCGAAGTGTTACTTGCTTGTGGAAGTATAGAAAAAGCTGAATAATCCATACTCTCTTCCTCCGCTATTCCCTTTTGACTCAATCTCTTGCCTTCCAATTCGATAGCATAAAACAAGGTAAGAACGCTCCGATCACTCTGCCTACATTTTTACTGGTTCAAGACTGTTTTCCCCTCCATCATGACATCTTTCCTTCGTACCGATAAGCCGCCTTTCAACAGCGCCAGGCAAGGGAATCTGTCCCCGCAGCATGGAAGCTTCCACCAATCATCCATGCCCTTCGATGAGCATATTAGATAGCCCAAGCCTGAAAGCTCATCTACAACTCTGAAACAAGCCGCAGATGGGGAAATAATCGACAGTTCGGGTAGTATTTTGGAGAAAAGCGGCTGCACTCACCCGTGAACTGCAAAGCGTGGCGGGGGAAAAGAAGGAATGACAGACTTCGCCTCATTTGTCGATCTGCATGAAGACCATGAGCAAGGCACCGTAACTGATTAGGGTCGTTAGCTGTACGATATCATCCGAGGTTGACTGTGACACATACGCAGCTGTGCCAATCATCGTCTCAAACGGCTTTGCCGGCGTCGTCAGCAGCAGGAGGCCCACAAAGAGGGCAATGAAGCCGGTGATCAATGCCAGCCGTTTTGTGTGCGAGCCCATATCTTTCAGAAGCCACGCAGGGACTAAAAGCATGAAGAGTCCCAGGAGCAGAATGATGACCGTGATAGCCTTGTCTACTAAGTCGTCGTCGTAGTAGATGACGCCTTCTTCTTGGTATTTGCGGCTGTACTCCGTGGCTTTCCCGTTCTATTTGTGGCCAATGGGTACTCAATATTAGTTTAATTCTTCTTGCCGTCGATACAGGCCTACAAAAGCTCCTTAACATACCTTTGCATGAAACGGTGTGAGGCGGTAGAAGAGCGGAGTTCTCTCAAGGATTCGCCGAAGAGGGGCTTTCATACGGTCTGCTGTTGCTATCAGATCATCTTGCTTGTCCTCATCCAGGAACTCCCTTTCGTGACTTGTTATTGCTTGTGGATACCGGTCGAACCACTTGTCGATATTATTCACCGTTCTTTTTAAAGCCTTCGGACGCTTCTGCATATCAGAGTAGCTTGTGACTAGCCTGTCTTGGAAACTTAAGCATATTTCAGGCCAGCATTGGCGGTGCAAACTTACCATACTTCTCGAACAATGTTGCAAGGTGATGCAAAATGTCATAGCGTTCGCGATGCCACAACTTATCCCCTCGGAAGCTACCATTGTGGCATAAGTATTCTTCCTGCGGAGCTTCGGCAACTTCCTTGTCGATCTGAGCCAGCCGATTTTCGAGCTGAGTAATTTCGTCCTGGAGGAGCAGTATTGTTCGGACGTGCAGCGACCCGAACTTTCGTACCACGAAGGCGTCGTTGTCCGAAGCCAGCAAGCTCGAAAAGGCGGGGTAGCCCATGAACCGATTTTCCTTCCTCGCAGGCGCGCCTTGATTCGTCGCCACATTTGCTGACTGCATACTTGCACGTGATTGCGGGAGAGACAGCCTTGCGCTGGCTGTCGATTTTTGCCTCGTCAAGTAACCGTTGTCGATAGACATCTCATATGCCGTCGTGGATGAAGCCGGAGAAGGTGACACGTTTGGTAGAAAGGAGCGCCAAATGGAAAAGCCAAGCTTCGAAGCAAAATCGCGACTCAGTGGTGTCTTCGGGGTAACAAGCGACGACCTCGGTGGGTTGATTGCGTGGACCGGCCTCGTAGGAAATGACGTGTTGCCTGCTGCGAATGGGGCTGTTGATTGACCCTCGATATCAGAGTCTTTGTGGGAATCAGCAGCCATTGTTGCTCTTCATCAAACACCGCTTTCTTGTGCAGGGATGATGTTGAAAGGATGTATACATAAAAGGGTGGAGCTGAAATGGGGATGGCGAACTTTCAAGAAAACGTAGAGTTCCCTCAGCTACGCCTCTTCTTAACGCAAAGCCAATGAAGAGGCTCGGCCGAGGCTGACACGCATGAGGAATCCGCAGCCTTGCTGCTCGATTGTTGACCTATTGGATGGAGGATCGAGATCCAGCAGCAGGCAAAGCAGGCAAAAGAAGGCAAATTCTGTGCGCCCAATGGAACGCTCGAATATGGAATATCCTGCAGGTTTTTGCCGTCTGGCGTGTCCAGCTGATTTTTGGTGCGACAGTTATGAGGCTCTGCTGGGAGGCTTCGCACAGCCCGCTCATAAAGTGAAGGAGGCGAGGTTGCCCCAAGAAAACACTGCCTCATTCACAAGGCTGACTGCCACGAATCATCGTCCCAACAAGCGCATACGACTTGACCAATCTTGTGGATAAAGTGGATTGCAGATCTGCAGCAATCAAGAAGAGGTACGCGGATAGTCAAGCATGCGTGGTCCCGGAGCAAAACCCCGACAAGCAATTCAATCCCTCAGTGCTACGGCAGCGGGCCGTGCCGCTGGGAGGGTTGCCCGGAGAATGATCTTGGCTGATCTGATCCTTGCAGGCTGGCCTGAAACATTATCGCAATGAGTGGAATAAGGAGAGTGGCGAATGCGGGAATTGCGATCTATCGCATGGGTGGAGGGGCAAGGGAAGATGACGAACAGAGAGAGAACTACCAAGGTAATTTTGAGGGTCAGTCTGTTTCTGACCAGAGAGGCTTGCACGTCAAGAAGAAAAACAAATCGAAAACTGGGAACCCTGAGAGGCCCGAGGACATCATGAGTTCTCATATTCCGACGTCTTCACAGCCGAAAATATTCAACAGCGCCCCGTCACTCCCGGGAATGCAAGCAGCTCCCAATCAAAGCTCTTCAATGGGACCGCCAACTTGGTCGCCCAGGCCATCGCAAGGCAGCAGTTCGATGAACAGTGGATACATTCCGGGACAAATGCCTGACCAAATGCCTCACCAAATGCGACACAACTCAGCGCCGCCAATCCAAGGATTTGGACCGCCAGCTGGAGGTCCTTGGGCCCCAGACCACCAATCTGTCTCTTCATATGCCTCACCGGCACCAAGTGAAAGTGCATGGCAAGCTCCTCCGGATAATCGCCAGACCTGGTACAGCAATACATCAAACCAAACACAGGGTTCATGGTCAGCGAGACAGCAAACTGATCCAACTCACATGGGTGGCGGACACTACGGGGCTCCGCCAATGCTTGGGTACCCGCGGACCGAAGAGCCAGCGAACTACCATCCCGAACAACAAGCGCCGCAGTACGGCCAGGCGAACATTGGCCTGGCCTACGGAGGACAGCAATCTCAGAACCAGAGTGTGGATTCATACTCGAGGCAAAGTTCCGCAAATTGGGGCGCCAATCCTGCGGGAGTGAGTGCGAGCAATCTATGCGAGCATCAACAGCTGTAAGATTTTCGGGAATGGTGTCGTGATATGCATTGTCATACGCTGACGATATTTGCAGCCATAGTCACTGCTTTCAGTGCGGCCAGCAACGACAGACTCACCCATACCGCTAGGTTCTAGAAATGCTGGCCAAAAGCGAAGGCAAGTGCAGCGGAACATGACTCCTCGACCCCTGCTACCCTCATAAGAACTCCGTCAAGCTCAGTGTTCAGCATGAAGGAACAAACAGATGGATGGTGTTGAAGTGATGAATGGGACGGAAAAGAAACGGAGTGATGCAACGTGCGCCCGGTGACTGACCAACCGGAGCAGGCGGGTGAGAATAAACTTCCGCAGCCTTCCCGATACCTAAATCGTCCGCAATGCCTCGGTCCATCTGGATCATCCGCATGTCAGATTTCCCCGCGGTCGGTTCTTTGACCAATGTCATCATCTCCGCAGACACAGTCAAGTGGCCGCCAAGTCATCAGCTACACCAAAATTTGCAGCGCCAGAGCATGCGACGAAACCTGTTCAACCTTTGGCTTTCGGCTTTAACGCGTGCACGGCCGCACCACTAAACCACTAGCCAATTATCTTAGCCAAAAGCCTCCTCTTCCCCTTACATTATATCACAAGGCCTGCTTTCCTTGCAAGCGGAAACACTATATAGCCATGTGCAAACCTTTTCCAAGAAGTTTCCGGCCTATTGAGTTTCCTTGTTGCGGGTACCCGCAGTAAAACCAGCCGACCGCTCACAACACCTGCCCGATTCCGGAAACGGTCAGGGATACGGGCCTTCAAAGTCAGACATTCATTAAAGCTGCCGATCACCAGACCTTGGCCGGTACTTCCGCCAGTCTCTTGTCTCTTTTTGGCATCTCTTCTCCTTTACCATGCGCTGTACCGCGGTCCATTTGCTCTTCTTAAAACCCGCCGCAAACCCTCCGTCCATTATGCTTGAGGCACACCACAAGTAGTACTCTTTTACTAGTCATGGGCCAAAAAGCTTCCTCGGCCGCCGCCGCTACTCCAGACCTCCAGTCATGCCTAACCACAGCCGTGGGAGGGGACGCTAACGTAGCCTTCCCATCCGATCTGCTTTATCAGATCACCGACGTAAAGCCCTACAACCTGGACATTTCCGTCACGCCCGCCGCCGTGACGTATCCCGACAGTGCCGAGCAGGTTGCTGGCATCGTGGCCTGTGCCGCCCAGTACGACCACAAAGTCCAAGCCAGGAGCGGCGGCCACAGCTATGGCAACTACTGTAAACATCCCCACCTCTCTTGCCAAACCGGAGAACAAAGACTGACCCCTCACAGGCCTGGGCGGCGCCAACTCTTCCGCCATCGTCGTCGACATGAAGAAATTCCAACACTTCTCCATGGACAACTCGACCTGGACCGCCACCATCGGCGCCGGCACCCTCCTCGAAGACGTCACCGACCGCTTGCACGACGCGGGCGGCCGCACAATCGCCCACGTACGTCCCCCTCTCCCCACCATCTCCGTCCCTCCCCACAAACTAACACAAACCTTTTCCCCAGGGCACATCCCCGCAGATCGGCATCGGCGGGCACGCCACCATCGGCGGGCTGGGCCCGCAATCGCGCACGCTCGGCACGACGGCGGACCAAGTCGTCGGGCTCACCGTCGTTCTCGCAAACTCCTCCATCGTGCGGTGCACGGCGACGTCGCACGCGGACCTCTTCTTCGCGGTGCGCGGCGCGGGCGCCAGCTACGGGATCGTCACAGACCTCGACTTCCGCACGGCGCCCGAGCCAGGCTCGATGGTGCTGTACGAATACAACATCACGGTCGGCGACAAGGGCGCGAACGCGGCGGCGTTCAAGGCGTGGAACGCGCTGGTCACCCGCGCGGACCTGTCGTGGCGCTTCACGTCGGTGCTGACGCTGTTCGACGGCGGCATGGTGGTGTCGGGCACGTACTTCGGCGGCCGCCCCGAGTTCGACGCGCTGAACCTGCGCGGCGTGCTGCCGGCAGACATCGCGGCCGTCAACGTCTCGGTGACGAGCGAGTTCGTCGGCGCCGTCGGCACGTGGGCCGAGGAGGCGGCGCTGCAGGTCGGCGGCGGGATTCCCGCTGCGTTTTACTCCAAGTCGCTGTCGTTTTCGCGCGAGACGGCGCTGACGGATGATGCGGTCGATGCCCTGTTTGACTACCTGGACGCCGCGGATACGGGCGGGGCGCTGGCGTGGTTTGCCATTTTCAACCTCGTTGGCGGGCAGATCAATGAGGTGCCGTTGGCGGATGCGGCGTATTCGCTGCGCGATTCGCTGTATCAGCTGCAGAGCTATGCCATCAGCTTGACGCCGCCGGTGTCGAAGGAGACGAAGGCGTTCTTGGATGGGATTAATGCGGTTATCGAGAAGCATGTGCCTGGTGTGAGGGGCGCGTATCCCGGCTATGTGGATCCGGCGCTGCTGGATGCGCAGGAGCAGTATTGGGGGGCGAATCTGCCGAGACTGGAGAGGATCAAGGCGGAGGTTGATCCCACGGATTTGTTTCATAATCCGCAGAGTGTCAAGCCGGCGGCTATGTAGAGGAGCGGTGGTTTCTTTGGATGAGATTGGACTGGCTATTTCCATGGCCACTCTCTGTACAATGTGTCGTAGGAAAATACGTTAATTACGAAGGCTTTTGTGCGATACTCAATATGATAAACGATAATCACTACTACGAGTAGATGCGTGTTTGCTCTGGTCAAAATACACTCGTATCCCTTGAGGGATCGGATTGGAGAGCCGACTATGAGATGGTCAACCACGGCCCTGGTTCCGTACGCCACTGTTGATGGTCGTCAAGAGCGGATTGGCACCACGGAGATGATTATGACTCTTGATATTTCCCAGGACCCTGGTTTAGTCTTGCGGCTGAGAAGTTGCACATGGGACGGCTTGATCTTGGAACAGCAAAGAGGGGATACATATGTAATGGTCGTACAGAAGTGCGGAGACCATTTTGAACGAATCGGCACATTTCTCCTGAAAAAGCGCTTTTCTAAGCCAGGCGTCTGCATCTATCCAGCTCCGGATGGAACCGGATCTCCACTGGCGGAGAAACGTACTATCAAGCTGGGATAGCCAGACAACAGGGGGAATAGAAGTGCGTGAACCACAGCTCGAAACTGTTTCTTTTGCATTTCTATTTGTGTTTCCCAATATTTCTATCTTCATCGCCTTCTAAGAGCGGCGATGCTACTGTGTTTCATCCTTAACGACCGCCCTACGAGCCCACCGCAGAACACAAACCCGACGCACCACTCCTTTCGTTTTTATATGGGTATTCTCATTAGTTGTGGTAGTTCCAAGATGGCTTACGGCTGAGTTGATAATGAATGTTTGGTATCAATCACAAATGAGAATAAAATATGAGCGTGTGACAATGTATGGGAGGCGGATGACTTGCTCACACTGATCAGCCTACGGCGCGCTGAGAACGTACGCGTTTGCTCCATATTTGATTATGCGGACTTAATCTATGCCTGTTTCTCGCAGAGCAAAGGGGTATGGTTTATGAATCTGGGGATGATTGCCCCACCGTTGCGGGTTGAAGTGTTAGTCAGGGGCATCAGCAGCCGGGTGTCAACCTCAACACCAAGGACCTCGTGGCCTCCAAACTCATTGGCTGGATTTTGCGCCACCATGATCACCTGCCACCCAGTTTATCGATTGTAACCCTGCTGACAGCGCGGTTGCCAGGCACCGACCCTACGCGCACCCATATCCGGACGTCGAGCTCGGCACGAGGGCGACGTCCTCAATCACAATCCGAAAGAACCATATCCAGAGCTTCTGAGACAGACCACCGACCCAAACTCTCCATCTCCGAGCAACCTCTTCTCCACCCGTTTCCGACGCCCACCCAAGGCTGTACCAACCCGTTCGCGCCTCCAAAGCAAAGAAAGGACCAGTGCAACGTTGATAATACCGGTAGGCAACCCGCTTAGCTACCACATCATGCATCTTACCCTCAGACAGTACCGCCTCCTCTTACCGACCATCCCGCACCTACCACTAGCCTATCGTGAACGACGACACCATGTCAGACAAGCTCCCCAACAACCAGCCCGACAACAATCCCGCCCCAAAAGACATGAAAGATACCATTTCCACCCCCACCAAGGGCAGCAGCCCTCCCGTCTCCATCGCAGCCCATCTGCTGGACGACGTCGTCATGGGCGGCACCACCCCGTACGCCCTGGCCAAGCGCCAGCAGCAGATGATTAACCTCAAGCGTCCGCATCCGACGGACAACGACAACGACCCCTTCTCAACCGGCATCATCGCCGATGATTGGAACAAGCCGAACATCCAGAACAATCGCACCCATGCTCCACTCGCGATCCGCACCAAGAACAGCAACCCGCTTCCGGCAGCGGAGGAGGAGACGACATCCAAGAACAGCGCCCCCGGCGCCACCACCACCGAGGCCGACGTCTCGTCCATGACCAACAACACCGCCTGCATCGACTTCGCGCGCTCCACGACGCCCACGGGCATGCCGACGCTGACGCCGCCACCCGGCCAAGCCATCACCACTCTCCCGGCGGCGTCCACGGCGCCTCCGCTCTCCAACTCGCAGGTTCCAAGCCACGCACAGCAGGAGGAGACGAACGACGGAAACCAGATTGCCTCCATCGATTTCCACAAGACGCTCAAGGCGCCAATCCCGCAGAGGCCCAGCGGCGCCCCGCGTGCCGCCAGTTCCCCGCAGTGCGGCAACGCCGTCTCCGCCGTCGACAAGAAGGACAAGACGAACAACGCCACCGACAACGACGACGCTTCTGCTCCATCCGCCGCCGCCGCCGCCGCCGCCCTCCGCATCGCGGCGCTGGAGTCGCAACTGGCGCTCTCAGAGCGCGCGCAGGAGCTCGGGATGGGCAAGATCCGGGCGCTCCTCGCGGAGCTAAAGACGGCGAAGGCTGCCGGCGCCGATGCCGAGGCCGGCGCCGCAGCGGCCGTCGAGGCCGCGGTGCGCGAGAAGAACGCGCTGCTCAAGCAGGCGGAGCGGCTGCTGGCCGAGGCCGACGAGAAGGAGCGCGGGCTGTGGGGCGCCATCGGCCGGCGCGACGCCAAGGTGGCCGGCCTGAATGCGGAGCTGGAGAGCCTGAAGGGAGAGAAGGAGTCAGGCGAGCTGGAGCGCCTGCGCGAGGAGAACGCGGCGCTGAAGGAGAGGGATGCGGAGGCGAGGGCGTGCGAGGAGAGGCGCGTCGCGGAGTTCGAGTCTATCAGGGATTATGCGGTGGATTTGGAGAAGCAGGCGGCTGAGTCTGAGAGGCTGGCGGCGGAGGTGCATAGGCTCGGTCAGGAGCAGTATGACCGCGCTGAGGTGCTGGCGGAGCAGTGCGTTAAGGAGCGCGAGGCGAGGGACGCCGCGGTCAAGTGGGGCTTGAAGTGGCAGAGGGTGGCTGAGAGGCGTGCGCGCGAGAACGGCGCCGCTGTTGGTAGCGACGCTGCGATGCGCGTCAAGGAGAACGTCATTGACCGCATGTACAACACACTCCACGACATGGTCGGAGAGGCTCGCAGCATCACTGAAGCTGCGCTCGCGCAGGTGGAGCAGTACGGATCGACTGTTGCTGCTCAACCCTCGGGCTCGCAGATGCCGCCGGCCCCTGGATCTGAGCTGTAGTTGGGACGTGTGCTTGATGGTTGGGTAATGATGTGGCGGAGAAGCTGTTACGGGGGCATGGAGGCACGGCTGTGGATTCAAAGTCTGTCCTCGCTCTTGTGCTCTGGAGAACGTGGAGTTCTTCACTCTTCACTCTTGTCATATATTCAGCTTGGTACTGGTTTCTCATGGCTCACGGTGTACTAGTTGGACTGCTGGTCCTGCATTTGAGGTACTTGCTTGGGTCTGTTGTTGATCGGATTGTAGATGGGATTGGATAGTTACGAGCACATTCAAGGTGCACAAAGATGATTCTCTTTGGGGTCTAACATCTTAGCACCCGCTGGATTGGCATGGTCTGAGTAGAAATTGTTAGAAAATAAGAAAATCTGACAAAATGCTGGTTGAAACTCGTACGTGCTGCGTTAGTCTTTCCACAGTCAAAAGTGAGATGTGTCCCTGAGAACTGCGCCATTGTAGTTCTGACTACGATGCACAACGCCAGTCAACCATCTTAACACCGGTCAGTCAAAAGGTGTCGATAGACTTTGGACTGCTCGTCTGGCTTGGCGTGGGTTCGTCGTCTGTGAACAGTCACTGTCCTCCTCCGTCTACTTAATTCCTCCATCTCTTCTACAACCCTCCCTCTTCCTTTCCACCCCACTCACTCTGATCTGCAACCGAGAAACTTGGACGGTCCACCCTACCAAGTCTTTCCCCTGCATCAGTTGCAACCCATTCCGTCCAGGCCAACAAAACATGTCTACTTCAGACGGAACTACCACCCCCCAAACTGACAACCCGACAATGGCGAACGGTCACAGCGAAGTCGCTCAGGGATACAACCCCGATATGGTAAGCAATTCTTCCCATCAAGATCGCGACCAGTCGTGGCTGACAGCGACAAAGACCGCCTCTCGCAACACCAACACCACGAGCGAGTCAATCGCTCCCACCCACCCCGAAACCACCACGGCGGTCAACCCTGTCAAGAACGGCCACCCCGGCTTGGCTTTCACCCGTATGGGCTGTCACATCGGCTTCATGCTACTCGTCCTACTTGTCGCTGCCGGAATGATTACTTTCGACCTAGCTCATACCGCAAGCACGATACTCTTCCGTGTCACCTTCCATATGATCTCGCTGCTGGGGATCAACTTGGCCGCCAACGATTGCGATGCCACCATCTGCGAGCCAGAGGAGCATGCACCCACCGTTACCGCTCCAGTCTGGGGCGAGATCTGCGGCTACATCGAGAAGGACGGCGAGGACTACGGCATGACCAACGCCGTCCACGAGCGGAAGATGGAGGAGCTCCAGGAGGAGCACAAGGACGAGATTGAAGAGTACAAAACCGAAATTGATCAGCTCAAGGAGGAGGCCCGCGATGCACATGGCAGGGCCGACGCGCTGACTTACAAGTACAACAAGCTCTCTCGCACCCACTACGCCGCCGAAGACAAACTGGCCGAGGAGAAGGAGCGCACCAAGCGCCACAACGAGGCCATCTCCGCAGCCAACTCCACGATAACAGAGAAGCAGAGCGAGGTCGACGCCCTGAAGCAGGTCCTGGACTTCCAGCTGGCCCAGAACGCGCACCTCAACCAGGAGCTCGGCGCCCTCCGCGCCACCAAAGCCCAACTCGACGAGGCGAAGCGCCAGAACAAGGACACCACCGAAGCCCTGTCCTGGGCCCACGCCACCATCTCGGCGAGGCAGAGCGAGGTGAACACCCTGCAGCAGCTCCTGAACAACCAGCTCGCCGAGAACGCCCACCTCCACCAGCAGCTCGGCGCCCGGCAGAGCCAGACCCTGGACCAGGCCCGCGCCGAGAGCGAGTTCCACCGCATGCGCTGCGACCAGGCCGTCCTCGACGCGGACCGCCGCTGCGAGCAGGCCGTGCGGGAGGAGCGCGCCCGCGCCGCGGCCGAGCGCGCCGAGCTCATCGACGCCGGCCAGCGCCTCGCCGACATGGTCGCCTGGGAGCGGCGCGAGGCGCAGCGGGCCCGCCAAGCGAAGCACGAGGCGCTCGACATGGCTTCTTCCTTCCTCGACGCCCTCGACGCCGCCGTCGCCGAGCGCGACGACACCAAAGCGTCCCTGGCCGCCGCTACCGTCGAGAAGGAGGGCGCATGCGCCGGTGTCGAGCAGGCTCGCGAGCGGGAGCAAGAGGCCGAGCGCCGCCGCGGCCTGATGGTCGCGATCGAGGCGTCCGGCGCGCGCGTCGAGGACCTGGAGATCGGATTCGACGACGACGACGACGACGACGCCTTGGTCCAGAATCGCCAGGAGGGCGAGACGGCGCCCGAGGAGCGCGTCGGCGGCGGCGGCGGCTTCTACGGCCCCGACACGCCGTCCGAGAACGCGACATCCTCGTCCGAGTCGGGTAGTGATGAGAACGGCTCAAGGCCTTCGTCCGGGATGGGCAGCGAGAGCACCGACCCCACCGTAGCGAGTCTCTTCCAGATGGGAGATGTCATGGCTGAGGTCAAGGCGGAGGCGACGTCTTGCCAAATGGAGAACGAGCCGTGAGCCCAGCATGAGATCAAGAGATACTTGCACCACAACCGATGACTGACGAATAGTCTGAGGCGAAAACGGTGCAACATACGGGAAGGAGACTGAGGGAGTTCATTGCTGCATTGAGATTGACACTGGCCTTTGTCCTCCCTTTCCATTTTCTTGTTCCCTCCCAATTCTACCTGTTTGCTTTTTTGAGACCACCAGATTGTTTCTCTCCTTCCTGTCTCCTCCCATTCCCCATTCTTTGCTTCTTCGAAATTGTCAGATTGCTTCTTGTTTCTTTGTCTTTGACTGCCTGGGTTTTCACAAACAGCTATATGATTTCGTGCGGTACAGGATGCGCACACTTCTTTTCATACAGACCCAGGTAGCTTACTCAATGTGGTAAGCGTGGTTATAGATTATCTCAGAATTCTATCATGCTCAAACTATTATGTGTACCTTGATGTCTCCCATGTTGCCCTCTGCCCGATGAAGTGCTTCTGGCAAACTCCAGGTGACCATTTTCAAATTACATGCCGTGAAGATTCTAGAAGCTGGTCATAACACGCACCTTCCCACCTAGATGCAACGCAATCAAGGGCCGGGTGGTCGGGGTGACTCGTCACTAAAGTTGTCTTGGCACTCACAGGCCATCCATAAAAACACTTCTACGCGTCTTCTGCTCCTCCTCCTCTGCCTCTCTTTCGCCTCTCCATCCCCGTAGGTTTGCAACGAGATGGATTTGAACAACCACCAGCAAGCCCAGTCCGGCGCACCCTATTATGGGATGACGCAGGGCGGGCCTGAGGGAAGCCAGTCACAGGAGCCGGTGGATGCTAAAGTCGAGCAGCAGCAGCAAGATATTCCTCAACCCCAGTGGCCGATGGCGAATCAGCCGTACCACCCGTATGCGTTCGCGTTTCCACCTCACCCCCCGCCCCAGCCTCACCCCGAGCAGCAACAGGCCGCCGGTGCTCCGCCTCACCCGTACGCTCCGTATGGCAACCAGCCCTACCCGCCGTACTATGGCCCGCCGATGGGCTACGGAGGTTTCCCTCCCAACTTTGCGCCCCAGCCGCCCCAGCAACAGCAGCATGACGCCCGGTCGCACTCTCAGCCCGCGCAAGAGCAGTTCCAGAACGCTCCGCCGCCGGCTTTCGAAGCTAGCCATCCTCAGTTCCATCCAGGCGTTCCTCCACAATTCCAGCCTGGGCAACACTCACAATTCCAGCAGAATGTCCCGTACCCTGGATATCCTCCGCCGCAGTTCAATACCGGCTGGATGCCGCCAAGCTACTACCAGCATCCCTTCAGCCTCGGACAGATGCAAGCCGGCGGAGGCGGCGGCGGCCAAGCAGGCACTCCAGACCCGCTGCCACACGGACTCCAACACAGCACCGCCCCCGTTGCCGCCGCCGCACATCCAAGTCATGCAGGCAGCCCGGCCGCCGCTCAGCACGCGCAAGCAGCGACCTCGTCTTCCGTCCAGCCGACGTATCCCACCCCGCCCGATCACACCAGCCCAGCCGCGGCCGGCGCCCAGTCTCCGTTCTACAGCCATCCGACGCCGGCCGCACCGCTGCAGCCGTCTCAACGCGTCCCGCTCGCGCCCGCGCACGAACCTTCGACGACGACGACCACCAACGCGTCCGGCGCCGCCGCCGCCAACGTCAAGGGCAAGGGCAAGGTCAGGAACAGGAACAGGAACACCAAGACCGCCGCCGCCACCCGGCCCCGGCGCGCCGCGCGCTCGCGCTCACTAGCCACCAATCAAGACGATGCCGACGACAACCACAACAACAGCGATGCCAACAGCGAGCAGCCACGCGCCCACGCCCACGCTCAAGGCCCCGCCACTTCTACCGTCGGCGGCGGAGCAGGCGCTGCCGATGCCGATGCCGATGTCGACACGACAATCCCGTCTTCAAACACCATCGCCAACTCCTCGCCAGCCGCCGCCGCCGCAAACGCCAATAACGACGTCATCCCCAACACCCCAGTTCTCCCGCCGCCCTCGACCACCACCACCACCTTGCCCACCGCCAATCAGCAGCATCGCATCGCCAACACCTCCACCACGCCCCCAGCGCCCTACGGCCCAGACGCGACGGAACCCCGGTACCGGTGCACAGCGGAGACAGAGCGTGTGCACAAGGCCGCGCTGGAGAAGCATCAGCACCACCTCAACAGCCATACCGGCGGCGGTGGTGGAGATGCGGTCAACGTGCACGACGTGAAGCATCCGCAGATCTGCGCCGAGTGCAGGGGCAAGAAGCGGAAGAACTGCGACCGGCGGTGGCCGTGCGGGAACTGCTGCCGGCTCGACCGCGCGTGGGGGGATTGTCGGTATGCGGATTCGGGTGGGCGGCTGGCGTCGGAGAGTGAGGGCGATGAGGGTGAGGGCGAGGGCGATGGGGGACGGAGCCGGGCTGGTGGTGAGGGTTTGGCGGCTGCTGCTGGGCGGGATGGTGGTGGTTCGGCTGCGCTTGCGCCTGCGGGCGATGTTGTCGAGATGCGGGAGCCTTCCGCTACCGCCGCCGGCGACGACGACGGGTTGGATGATGACCTGTTCGGTTCGTCGGGAGGACAGCAGCAGCAGCATGCCGACGGCAACGGCGGCCTCGCAGACATCTCGCGCGCCGACAACGCCAAGGCGCCCGAAAGCCAGGCCACGGCTGGCGGCGTCGCATGCGTCGAGAACAACGGCAGCCCGCGGCTCGACCCAGCTCTCGCCGCCGCCGCCTCTCCCGCCACCTACCCCGACAGCAGCGCATTGGGCAACGACAACAACAACAACGATCAGGGAAACAGCCGGCAAGAGCAGCAGTCGGAGCGATACTCGTCGCCGCAGGATGATCGCACGTTCGGGCCGGATGGACCGATTACGCTGGGCCAGCTGGCGGCGGCGGAGGGGCGGGAGGCCGCAACTGCGCCGCCGCTGTTGAGCCAGTGGGTTGACGAGTTGGGCAGGCTTTCGCAGTGAGGTCATGGGACATGGTTAGGGTTTGATTTGGCCGTGTTTCTTCGAGCAAATTGCCTGCCTTGGGATGAGCGGTTTGGCGCTGCTTCACTTGGGATTTTCTCTGCATAGCGACGGTCGTGGCTTCTGGCAGTTTGGTGAGGTTTCTACAGTACTCTCGGCAAACGAAAACAAATGAGTTGAAAAGAGACATGAGAGCGACAGGAAGGATTTTGCGGTAGAACGAGCGAAGTAATGAGGTTCAGGTTGGGTGGGGTTAGCTTCGCGGCGCTTGCCTATCGAGGCTAGCTCGCTCACATCCCTGCAACGACCTCACCATAGCAAATGCATTTCCAAAATCTTGACACCTCATCGCTGCAGCTCCCTGAGTACGAGAGATCAAGGTGAATTACATGACAGGGTTGCCTACAATGGTTGGGCTTGCTGCCAAAATCGATTCCGCCAAAGAAAGGTCCCATAGCGCCGGCAAACGAGGTTTGGACAAATCTCTCACGTCGACACCAAACGAATTTCAGATCTCTGCAGCACCGAAGTCTCCGGCTCACCCAAAGCGCCCTCTTGAGAGGCACGTGCACTTTCTGGCTTGGTGGCGAATGACTAGCGCCGTCGACCAATCACAAGCCGCGGCTTCCCCAGCCATGCAGCCCACAACCCTTCCATTGGATCTCTTCCCTCTTCATCTTCTTTACTGACAACCGCCAAAGTATTAGCCTTGGCCAGAACTCCATAATCATCAACACAGCTGCGTTCTTTCAGTCAAGAAGTTCACCCCCTGCTCAAGTCAAGCCCAGCATGGATTCGGCAAACGGATCGCCCTCCATACCGGGTTTGACCCTCCAGCCCGACGACTCAAACGCACAGCTAAATGTGCAGCCAAGCGTCCAGCCAGACTCCCATCCAAGCGAAGAACAGCAAACTAACCACGCCGGCACTTTGGTGCTTGACGAATCCGCCAACAAGCATTCTACCGCGGACCAGCAAGCTGCTCCCGCTCCCACAGTGGCAATAGACCCCCAAACCACCACGATCACGGATGAGCAAACTGTCTCCATCCCCACTGCCGCGAAAGACTACCAGAAAAGGCAGACCTCCGAGCCAGCACTACAATCCCTTCGCCGTTCGGGATCCTCCGCCACTCCAGAGTCCGACAGCACATTTGAGCAGCCCAGCGAGTCCGATATCGAGCAAGTCGCTGTCCCCCGCCGTTGCTTGCGCTGCAAGAACTTGAAGAAGGGCTGCACAGGCGAGAAGCCGTGCGCTGTCTGCATACGGGCGAAGCTAGCGGCCGAGGAGTGCGTGACGGACGCCGAGTACGACACGGCGCAGCGGAGGAGGAGATTGACGGATAAGAAGGAGAAGCCCAGCAACAAGCCGAAGAAGGCCAAGCGGCAGAGCAGTGTCGGCGCTGGTAAGTCTGCCCACGAGAGCTGCAAGAGGAAGAGTCTGTATTGCTACTAACGTGTTTGTGTCACTTTCAAAAGCTGCGAAGCGGAGCAAGTCCCCGAAGAAGAAATCGGGCGCGGCGGGTAGGGCTGCCGAGGAGGTGGTGGCAAGTGCGGCGGCGCACGCTAACGACGGGCCTGCGTCCACAACGACCGCGACACACGACACCATCGCGCGCGCTGAACGAAACATCCCTCGGAACTTCCTTCGGTCTTTTTCAGCCGCCATGTCGTCCGATTCATCACCGCCGCCGAGCAGTCCGTCCCCCGTAGCACTTGTGGGTGCCGGCGCCACGTACAATGCACTGACGAAGCCGGCCGACGACGCCATGTCAGTGACTGAGCGCGACACAAGTGAGGCCGTCCAGGCTTCGCAAGCCCCGCATAATGCGGCTCCTCACGCGACAACTGAAGTCCCACTTCCGGCGTCTCGCGCGGCGTCCACAACCGACAACAGCTACAATGTCGGCACTCAGATCCCGGGACTCGGGTTTCAGGCAAACCCCGCGCTTCCTATCCACTCGCGCCCGACCAACATGGACGTCGTGAGCTCTATGCCTTTCACGCCGTCGCAGAATGATTTGCAAAGTGCCAACATCGCGGCCAACACAGCCCCGACGAGCGGCTCTGCGGCGCCGGCCAAGACGCCGCGCAAGAGGAACACTACAAAATCGCCTGCGCCTCGAGTTCCGAAGGAGAAGAAGACGCCCGCGCCCAAGAAGAACAAAGCTGAGAACGGAGACGGATCGGAAAAGAAGACCAAGACGCCTCGAAAGCGTTCCAAGAAGGCAGAGCCAAAGGGTAGCGGACCCAACAACGCGACGCCTGTTCAAGGTAAGTTCCATTGAACCGTTTCTCCGAGAGCATGTTGACCACTGACATGACATGCCAGGCTCAGCCCTTCGCAACGAGGTGCTTCCCGAAGATGGAACCAAGGAGAACGATGCAAACGCGGCTTCAACGGAAGAACGTCTCACTGCTACACAGCCGCAGATCTTCGGAGGCACCGGCCAGAGTCCGGCTTCGTTCATCCCCAGCCAGCAGGCCACGAGTTCCTTTCCGCGCAGCCCTTTCCTCGATAACATCAAGCTCAACACTTTGATTGCACCTGGCGGTACCCATGTTCCGATTCCGAGCGAATTCGCTGCACAGCAGCAGATGGCCAGCAGTTTCCCGAGCAATCCATACACTGCATCCGTGGAGATGGGTGGCCTCACGACGGCTACCCCGACTTTCACCTACCCCGCCGTTCCCGGTAACAATCTCGAGAGAGACATGCAGAACCCCGAGCTTCATGAGCAGTCGGCTCACATCAGTCCGCCTCCCGGCACGAACGCAAACCTCAAGTCATACTTTGACATCGACGCGGAACCCTCTCCGAACGGCGGTGAGAAGCCTTCATACTTTGCGACGCCGAGACGGTCCATCAACACTCCTACGGATTTCGCCAACGCGGTCCGCGCCCACCCTCCGATTACCGTAAGTCCAACCACCTGGCCGTCTTGCCAACACTCTCTAACGCACTTTACCAGCAGGATATACGAATTCCGCCGAACCCTTTCCCCCGCCGTGCTGCTCCCACCACTGATGGTACCGACAAGAACAGCGATGACGCCGAGCATAGCTCAGACGAAATGTATGTCGGCCACATATCCTTCGAGACCCACGCCACAGCCCCGACCGCTTCCGAGCAGCTGGACATCTCGCCGCACGCAGACAGCCAAGGCGGCAGCAGCATCGTGCCAAACAAGCGTCCGCGCCGGCCATCCACCACCATCAGCAGCACAGCGGATGCCACCACGAAGCGCCCGCGCACCTCGGGACCGGAGCCGATCCAGCAGCCAGGCGCAGCCACCACGACCACGCCCAGCGCGCAGTCTGCACACCAAGGCAACGACTCCAACAACAACGAACACGACAACAGCAGACATCTGCATCCCGCGGCCGCCGCCGCCGCCGCCGCAGCATCCCCCGCGCCCGCGGCCTGGCACCCGTCCTCGCAGCAGACGCCGACCACGCAGCTCCTCGCGCAATTCGTCGCCATCGCCGACCGCATCCGGCGCCAGTACGACCCGAACCCGCCTCCAGTCCCCCCCACCGCCCCAACCCCCCCACAACCCGCAACCGTCCAGGTAGTCCAACCCCAACCCCAACCCCTCACACCCCACGAACTCCGCGCCATCGCCGCCTACCCGCCGGGCGTCACATCGTCGACATACGCGCGCCTCACGCCGGCGGAGGCGGTGGGCGCGGAGATGGAAAGGTATTTGATGTGGTACGAGGACCGGTTCGGGAGCGGCGGCGGCGGCGGTGGCGGAGGCGGAGGCGGTCAGCAGACGCCGTACGATGTCGTGCCGCCGGGCCATCCGTGGGCGAGGTTGCGGCTGGACGCGGGCATGCCGGCGGTGTGGCGGGTCGCGATGAGGCCGGGGGTGGGGTGGCCGGTTGGTGGGAGGAGGGGTGGGGGGGTTTGAGTTGATCGTTCTGGTGTGGTGTTGTGTGGTCGTAGGGGAGAGGGATGGGTGATGGGGGCGAGGCTCTCTGCTTTGCCGGAAATGTAGATGGTGGGAGATAATGGCGGTATAATGGACTTTCTCTGGATAGATAAACTCGGCGGTGCGCATGGGGTAGGTAGGTTGATGGCTCGCTTGGACAAAAGATACAAAAAAAATTTAAAGAAAGTTAAAACCTGATGATCGATGGGGCTTTAGGCCATGGCAGTAGCCTCGTCTCTCGCCTACTACCGTTTGACATACTAAGAAAGCAACAGGTGGTGATGAGAGAGCTTAAGACTCCGTGTACGATCATCTTATGCTGCTCTTCCATGACACATACCTCTGGCGCTGGCTTTGCACTGTTTGCTGATGATCAGGGCATGTTTGCTGCCATCCTCAACTACGACTTCCGTGGGGACTTTCAAACATCCGACCCGATCTTCTCAGTCCACATCACAACGGGCGACAAAAGAGATTCCCCACCTCCACCTGCCTTACAGATGCCAGATCATGGTTGTATGGGTAGTTAAACACAAGATCCTGACATGAATGCAAGTTTCAAATGCCCACATTTGCGTCCGGAAACCACCCATATAAACATGATGATGTAGTAAACGCGGGTGGGCAATTTCTTCTATCACCCGCTGTGACATCGCCGCTTTTTACAGTTCAAACTGTTCTGCCGACACCATTCACAGTAAGAAGCATCTCATCTGCTCCGATTAGCCACCAGAAGAGGCAAAAAAAGATTGCAAGATCCCGTCCGCGTCCAGTCCCAAGAGAGAGCCAGGACCTCGATTCTCACGCCCATGCATCCAGTTCGAATCCCACCGGGCGCAGCAGCACCCCATCTTTCAACCACCCCATTTACTGAACCAAAAAAGAAAATGGCAAAAACTATAGTTATCCTTTCGGACCGGCGCTTGCTTTGCCCTTATGCTATGAGGGAGCGGCGGACTTGGCTATAGAAAACCCCAGACACTGTCGCCGAGGGTTTTTTTACTCTTTAGCTTTGCACATTTGCTATTTTCGATCAAGGTTAGCCTGTTCTGTCGGGTTCAAATCTGAGTACTTGCCACTGCGCCACGAAGGCGAGTAGTATTGTTGTATGCCCGTGGGCACTAATTCCGACTGACAGCAACAACTATATACCCAACGCTTACTCTCCGCTCCATCTGCAAGTGAAGCAGCTGCTGAACAGGCAAAAGCTTCGCCCTTCCCTGCCCATACCGGGCTCACTCACTCGCCGAGCAGCTTCGAGGGAGCCCGCAGTCTTGACGATTCCCGCCGCTTCGACGCTCTTCCAAAGTAGTAGCCCTACAGAGCCTCACTGCGACGCGACGCGACGCGCGACCCGCCCACCCGCCCGCCGACCGCTCCCGCGTACTTGCTCTCTCACGTGCTGCGCGCGCTCGCTCTCACTCCAAAACCCTACCACCCCGTCCGCGCTCATCCTTCTCCTTCGACACCATCTCGTCATCCGCTCACCCACCGACGACCGCAAACGCTCCGTCCAACAGCACACACTGCACCGCGAGAACAAGCAAGCAAACAAGCGTACTCATCTACCAAAGACAACAACAACAGCAACAATGGCTCCCCCCCGCGCCCTTCCCGCCAAAGGCAAGCGCAAGGCCAACAACCCGACCAGCGGTGACAACGGCAACAACACCACCTCGTCCGCCTCGTCCTCATCCGGCGGCGGATCCGCCAACCTCACCGCAGCCCAGCAGCTCCTCCTCAATCCCGCCGCGGAAAACATCCAGCCAAACACCCAGCCCAACATCAACGTCAACGTCAATCCCGCTGCTCCTCACCACCACTCCCAGAACAGCAACAACAACAACGCCAGTGCCGGTGCCAACGCCAGTGGCGCCAACACCGATCCCAACCACGACCACGACCCCCGCACCTGCGGCTGCTGCAACCTCGCCGCCGACGCGGCCACGTACACGGCCGAGGAGCGCGCCATGATGGCCGCCGTGGCGGCGAACGTCCGCGCGCAGATGGTGGCGGCGGGCCGCATCACGGGCGCCGAGGACACGCGGGCGATTGTGGAGAGGCAGGAGAGGGAGAGGGAGCGTGAAGAAGCTGCCGTTGCCGCTGCCGCTGCCGCTGCTACGCGTGATGGTGCTGCTGCCGCTGCCGGTGTCACTGCCACGCGTGACGGTGAGAGTGAGAGTGAGGGAGTTGAGATGGCTACCGCTACGGCTACGGCTATGACGACGACGACTGCCATGGAGGGAGTTGTTCTTGCTGGAGATGCAGGCAGTGGCGTGCAGCAGCAGGAAGAGGGAGAGTCTGGCGGCGCTGTCGACGAGGGTCGCGTCATGCAGGAGTTTACCTTTGTCGATGAGGGACCCGCTCTGATGATGGCGTCCGCCGCTGTCGCCGAAGACGACCATCCCATGCAGGAGTCCGGCGTCGTCATCGCTGAAGATCTTGTTCCCATGGAGGAGTCTGCCACTGTCGACGAAGGCCGTCCCATGGAGGAGGCTGGCGGTCTCGTTGGAGAAATCCCTGCCAGGGAGGAGCTTTTCGCCGTTGCTGAGGCTTTGGGTCGCTATGCCAACCGCGGACCTCCCGACAACAACGCAGGCGAGGCCATGGTGCTCGACAAGCCTTCGGGCGATGCCGGCAACGACAGCATGCTTGGAGATGGAAAGGGCAGCGAGCACGACAAGGACAAGAACAAGAACAGCGACGACAATGTCAGCAACATCAACGAAGAGCGCATGGAAACGGAAAACGTCACGAGCGCCGCCGAATCTACACGTACCGACCAGCCGAGCGAGACGACGACAGCAGCCGTCCCCGACAACGGCGCTCCCAACAACGAGAACGAGGTAAGTGCCAGCGCGAAAGAGCTCGAGATATCCGCCAACAAGATCCAGAACGCGGCCAACAAGCTGCACGAGATCGCCGACGCGTTCGACAAGGGCCCGGCCGCTGGTGTCGCCTTGGTCGAGCGCGACAACAGCCGCACCGACAACACTTCCGCCATTCAGCCCCCGGCCAGCCCTGAGAAGAAGAAGAAGAAGGCTCCCGCCGCCACGCCCGCCGCCAAGAACACGCGGTCGCGTGCTGCCCGCAGCCGCTCGAGCGCTGCTTCTGCTGCTGCTGCCGGTCCTGCAGCCAGTACGTCCGCCACCGCCGCCGCCGCCCCCGCGGCCCCCGCGGCCCCCGAGCTCGGCTACATGACAATCTTCCACATCGCCAACGAGCAGGAGGCGTTCGACGCGCGCATCTACTCGCTGCTGACGCCCTCGGCGGCGCTCAGCTGCGAGCGCGAGCGCTACGCCGAGTGGTGGCGCCGCAGCCACGGGCACGTGGGCAAGCTGCCGCCGGCGACGCTGCCGGTGCCGAACGATGTAAGTGTGAAGAAACGAACGAGACGTGAATCACTCTGTTTTTCTGGGACTTGATAACACTTAATACAGTTCCAGGATCCCCGCGCGCGCTGGCGCCTGGACAAGCGCGTCGGCCGCGACTGGTCCGAGCAGGAGTGCGCGCCTGCCGCCGGCCCCGTCGGCACGGCGAAGAGCGTCGAGGAGCCGCTGCTGGACGCTCAGGGCAACCTCAGGTTGCCGGCGAAGGCGCTGCGCAGGAAGCAGGCCGGAAGCGGCAAGGGCGGCGTTGTCGGATAAGGATGGGGACAAAGCGCGGCTTGCTGGTCGGAAGTTCAAAGGCATTATGGTTGCGTCGATGCGAACGTCGGGGATACAAAGGACGGAAACTGGCGTGGCGCTTCGTGGGGCGCTTTGAGTGTAGACAATGGGTGATGGTTCTGGCCATGATGGGCTCGACACGGATGAAATTGATTGTTTGCTGATTTCTGGATAATGGACTGGATGGTATTGTGGTTGACGTGCGATGTGAGGTGGTGCCAGGCGGAACGCAACCTTTCTCCGTCGCCGACTTCATTGCTGCCCGAGCACTCAGGCGTGAAACTTTCCTTTCCCGGTAACCATCCACAATCCTGCAAATCTGCTTTAGAAAGAAAATTAATGGAGAAAACGCTGCATTTCATTCGTCCACACGTAGACTCTAGAAGAACCTTTCTGCATGTTCAGTTCGAGTAAATGTTCGGACCTGAATGTAAATTTTGAATCTGTACTTACAAATACGTCTAGACTTGTGATCCCATCATGTACCTATCTTGCGACATGCTGTGGTACGTTTAAGTAGAGATAGTAGTGGATATTTCGGTGGTTCGCGCCGCCTGAGGTGTTACTCTTTTCAAGATAGTAAGTGAATGGCGAGAGATTTCGCCACTTGAGAGTATGGAAGCAACTGCTCTGAGCATCTAACTGTAGCTGTCAGCGCAAGGTGCGCTGGAGCTACTGGGACCGCTCTTTCGCTTCCGCTTAACAATAGAGGGGTAGTTGAATCCAATATCTGGACGCAATTTTTCACATATAAAACTGACGTTCACGTCCGTACATTGGATTCGACTACCCACGTCGCCCATTCTGCTACGGCCGCCGGCAAATAGCCGTGAGCGCAGCAATCGACGCGTGCAAAAGTTTCGCGCTGTCCGACGCCAAAAGCCCGCGACGCGCCAACTGCCACAACACTGACCTCTCCCACGCCAAGCCCACAACAACACTTCTTCACCACCGAAGAACCAGCGCGCGCACACGCACGATGCCAAATCAGCCACCGGGCACATTCCCTGTCGCTGAAGCTCGCGCCTCGTCCTTCATCAAGGACTTTCTCGAGGAACTGAATCAAAACCAAACGGTATCGTCTCCCGCTTTTGCTGAACCAACCCCGCTACCGACCACGATGTCAGAAGATCCGCACACGACCAACGACGGTCTGAGTATCACGACGTCAAGCTCCCCCGAGCCTGTCGCGTCTGCCGCCGTCGAGCAGCAGCAGCAGCAACAACAGCAAGTGCGGCCACCCGCCGTCTATGGTCAGCTACGCATGACCACGCCAGCGATTACGGCACTCCGCAACACTACAGCATCGCCCGCCGCCCGCAGCGACACGCCAAACACAGCATCGGCGTCCCGCGGCAACACAGCCTCGCCCGCCTCCAATATCAGCGGCGCCAGCAGCAGCGGCAACGACAGCGACGGCAGCTACAACGCCAGCCTGGTCAACTTCAACCACTACCTCACAGACCCCATCACGACCGCACACGCACTCCGCCGCGCAGAGATGCAACCCCACGAGCGGCTGTACGAAGACATCGCGCGCCCGCCCCAGCAGCCCGGCAGCAACGAAACCGCGGACAACTCACAGCCGCCAACCAGCTACACCACCCCACCCGCCCGCGGCGCGCACCCTCTCGACACCACCTCGCACATACCATCGCAAACCCACGCCAGCGAGCGCAACCTACCCATCGGCCTCGGCGCGCTCGAGCAACCTCTCTACATCCCCGCCTACGACATCAGCCTACACGTGCTCCCGCTGCTCCGCGCCAACGCCGCCAACTCCACCTCCACCATCAACACCGGCGCGCTGGGCCAGCCGCTATACGACCTACCGATCCTGCCAGCCGCGATCTCGACGGCGGTCGAGGCGTGGCGGGTGGCCATGTGGCTGTGCTACGACGCGCGCGCGACGCTGCACGACGTGACGGCGCGGATGCGAGCCATCGCGACGCGCGAGGAGCTGGCGGCGGTGGAAAGGGAGCTCGGGGAGAGGGTTGTGGAGTGGTGCGAGGGGAATGCGGGGATGATGTTTCACCGGCGCGCGGGCGAGAGGCACTGCGGGGTCGGCGAGAGGGATGTCAGGCTCGTCGGCGAGCTGGGGCTCGAGAGGGTGCGTAGGAATTGTGTGTGGGAGATGTGGAAGGGTTGGGGGCAGGCGGCGGTGGGTGCGGATGGATGCCGCCGCTTGTTTGTCATGCAGCCTGGTGGTAATGAGTTCGGCGCTATGTGGCCGGCTGCGGAGGTGATTGAGGGGGGCGTGCATGGGGTCAGGACGATGTGGGCGTTGTGGGAGTATGAGAGGAGGGAGGCGGAGAAGAGGAGGGCGGGGGGGAGGACGACGGGCGTTGCGTACCCCCAGCGTGCGCGTTTGACGATGGAGGTGAGAGAGGAGTGGCTGTTGGGGGCAGATGTTCGGAGAGAGCGGCCGTCGGAGGCGGATGTGTTGGCCATGGGGGTTGGCGATGTGGCGTGGGCGCTGAAGCGGTGGAATGTTTTGCCCACTGCCATGAGCTCGTCGACTGCTAGTGGCGATCACAGTCTGTATCAGCAGACTGCCAGTCCCGTCGGATTTCACAACCCTTACGCTCAGCCTGCGAAGAGTCCGAACCCAGGTCATGCAAGCATTGGAGGCTTGATCCAACAGCCTGGTGTGGCTGGAAACGTTGGAAGCGCCCAGTCCGCCTCTCAAGATGTCCCCCAGTCAGGTCCTCAGATCCCGACCAGCGCTTACTTCCAGCGGAGTTTCAGCAACATCCACCTCCCCAACACTGCGCAGCGCCAGCATCAACTCTACACCAGTCCAGCTCCTACAAGCACAGATTCTCAGAGCGATGCTAACTCTACGAAGGAGAGCCCAGCCGCATTGCCTCAAGCAGCAGCCGCGCCGGCCGCGAGCCAGCAGCCGAGTAGCGTTTCTACTCCCTTGGTGCAGCATGCCTCACCGTCCACGGCCAGCCCAGCCCCCGAGCTATTGGCGTTCTACAGAGACCGGTACAGCCAGACCGACACTCAAGAGCTTGTGAAGGAGCATGCAGATGCGCCTCGCTCGCTAAAGGACATACTGTGGCACTTGATTCACGAACGACGTCGCCATTTCTGGGACAACGAGCGCTCAAAGTCCTAGCTGTTGGCCGAGCACTCTCCGTTTCTCAAGTGGTACTGCACATCTTCATATTCTTGGGGAATTTGTTGTTTACGGGGCAAGTGTTGGAGAGACGGTCTGGCCGGAGAACGGGCTTGGATTTCTTGGCGTACCCCCATCGGCTTTCAATTCCACACACTCCCCCACACAGAGGTAGTTCCTAGCGTCATTGTTCCAGTAGGGCATTGAAGGAGGTTAGACTATGCTTAATGCGGATGAATTATCCGTCGGACGTATCCGGCGATCGGCTTTCTTTGAAGTTGCGTGAAAGCTCAATGGCTTTGCCCAGACTACTCGGTAGGTATCTTTCACCCGAATTGTATTCATCTTCGGCCACATTGAAAAGAACAAAGATGAGAGTTCAAGAAAGAAGGATGTGTGCGAGTGGTATATAGTGTCGAGCGTGTTAGGTCTTGTCTCATTGCTTCTTGGCGCCATTGCAATTATTCCATTCCGGATCAACTACCGCTTGATTGAAACGCAATGACTGACGGGTCTCAAAGTGGCTTTAGCGACGGTGACGACCATGGTACCTCTGAAGGCGGTTTATCTGGGGAAGAGATCAATCCACCATCACAACCGCTGCAAGAGCAAGAAGAATTCAACTCTTTCGATTTCCCACCACCGCCGTCAGACCCAATCGAATACACACCAGCGCCACCAGACAAAATCGATGAATTACTTAAACTTTCCGGAACTCCTCGTCAGCAATCGCAGCCTCGGGATCAGGGTAGCGGTGATGGACAACAGTCAGTGCCAACTCCGCAATCACGACGATCCGTCCCACTGCAATCACCCGGTGCGATGAATGCACCACAAGGTCTAAACAGCCTTCCAGTTGAGGAGCGGGAGGGAAATGACGGCACATCAAATGATGACTACGCCGAAGGCGGGGATGAGGAGGAAAACGGTGACAACGAAGAGCATGATATCGAGGGACGTCAAGCAGTGGATGCAGAGCGAGAAAAGGCCGAGTTCGACGAAGAATGGGGGCGCGTCACGTACTGGATCGAGGGTTTGGGATGGCTCGATCCCGGCAATGTGCCGCAGGAAGCCAAAGACGACGCAATGTCAGAAGCCGTTTACGACCAACGTTACGGAGTCGATCTTCCGCACCACAGGCTCGCACTCGACATCCCAACCCCAACAGGTCAACAGCCGGTTGATCCTTCCCGGGGCAGGGTCAACGGTAGCTATTTGGAACTGCCCGCTCAAGACGCGAATATTGAGGGCGACTACACCGCCTACGTGGAAGGCCAGGACTACCTCGCCGAGGGCAATCTCCCCTCTCTGCTCGGCTACCTCGAACTTATACCTGTCGGTGGAGACAAGAAGGACGACGAGAAGGACGGCAAGAAGGCCAAAAGGGTGCCCAGAAAGCAGCCGGAGAAGCTTAAAGACGATAATGGGGATGTCGTTATGGGGCCCCGAGATCTAGAACTCGCGGACCTTCCCATCTTGCCGCTACGGGTGTCCGGGGAGGTCGAAAGTTGGCGCGCCGCTGCGTGGATGGCCTACGACCCCCGCGTCACCGCGGCGGAGATAGAGAAGCGGATGGTCAAGAAGGCGAAGGGTGGTCGGCTGGCCAAAAGAATATCAGACTGGAAAACCCGAAAAGGCGGATTCAATCCTAACCCGAGAGGGAGGGGAGAAGTACCGCCCCCCAGGGATTACATCCATTCGTCGCAGCATGATGCTTTGGTCATAGACCGCCTCAACCCACTGCACATCTACAATGACTCTGCGAATTCGGATCGTTTGCGACAATATGCGAGGGATAGAATCTTTAGGAACACGGTTTGGCAACTGGTGGAGGACTCCAACGGCAACATCACTGGTATGTCTCAGCCGAATCCGGGTAAAGGCAAGAACGGAGATATAAACTACTCCGGAGGACCACATCTGCTACCCAGGATCTTTGACGAAAATGCTACACGAGCGCGAAAAGCGGTTGCGAAGCGCGACCAGATTGAGAGGTATCGTGTGGCAAGCGGCACAAAAACGGCTGGCTGGAACGAATGGATTCAAAAAGAAGGCAAATACCTACGAATCTGGAACATCGACAGGAACTTGGAGAAAAGAAAGGAAACGCAAAGCCGCGCCAAATCCGAACAAAACTCTGCATTGCCCTCCGAGGCTGAAGGCGCGGCCGACCCGGCACCTTCGTCAAAGAAAAAGGGTCAAGCCCAAAGCAAGAACAAAAAACAAAACAACGCAAGGGGAAAGGGAGGTAGGAAGGGAAAGGGAAGGGCACCAGAAAGTATCGCCCCCCGCCCACCGGCTCAACACCCTCACCAAAATCCCAATTTTGGATCATCGTATCCGCTAGGGGGTCTTGCTCCACATCTCGCAATGCATGGTTCCGCTCCTACAGGTCAAGGTCATACCCAACAATTCTTTCCCCGACGAGACAGGCACAATGACCTGACGGGTGGCGCTGACGATGAACCGTTCGAGCCTGTGGACACGACGGCTGAGGGACGGCCAGAACAACCGCCACCGGAAGAGCAGCAAATTGTACTTCGGTACAACAACCAACACCTTCCCGGGGAGATACTGGATGCTTTTCTGACGCTAGAAAGAGGTGGGCTTCATATACTTCAATGTCCCCGTACGGTGACTGATCAATTAGAAAACTGGTCGGTTCTGAGGGCGAGAGAAGCACAACCCGGAGGAGAGGCATCACGAGCTGGAATAGGCCCATCACAAGCCCAGGGAAGCAGACGTGCTCAGGCCGGTCCCAGCCGGGGAGAGGCATCACGAACTGGCACAGGCCCATCACAAGCCCAGGGAAGCGGACGTGCTCACGCCGGTCCCAGCCGGGGAGAGGCATCACGAACTGGCACAGGCCCATCACAAGCCCAGGGAAGCGGACGTACTCACACCGGTCCCAACCGGGGAGAGGCATCACGAACTGGAACAGGCC
>JAKEKT010000072.1:0-52509 GCA_021495925.1 Diplodia intermedia | reverse complement strand
GCCCATCACAAGCCCAGGGAAGCGGACGTACTCACACCGGTCCCAACCGGGGAGAGGCATCACGAACTGGAACAGGCCCATCACAAGCCCAGGGAAGCGGACGTGCTCAGGCTGGCCCCAGCCGGGGAGATGGGTCAAGTCTCCAGTTGGATGGATCCGAATCAACCACATTCGAGGAATATATACAGTCGGCTGTCAGGCTTGGCCAACAAGCTCATGATAATGTGAGACTGTTAAACCGAGACTGGCGAGACGAGCGCCGCGTCTATCTTTCAGACAATGCGCAAGAAGAGGTCCGCCGGTTCCATTCTGCCGTCCTTCTTTTGGTTGTTCTGCGTCTGCAGCAGGGGGTGTCGGACATCGTTCCTGAATTCGACCATAATAGCATCGAGTCGATCCGAAGTTATAGAGGGCTCGGCGAGAATGCTGTCCGCCGCCGCGCAGATCTTGTAGAATCTGTGATAAGATACGCGGATAACTATTGGAGAACTAACCACGATAATGACGGTCGGTTCTTCGCAACCAATCTTGCCAGAGCGCCATCGCACGCACCTGATCGCCCGCAACCACCCCGAGAATACAGGCGGCAACCGCCGACGCAGACTATCCCCTCACAGCAGCCAGGCCCTCGCGTACCGCGTACGAGCCCTCGACGGCCGAGTGTACAACAGCAACCGCCGGTTCAGGCCATCCCCTTACAGCAGCCAGGCCCTCACGTACCGCGTACGAGCCCGCGACGGACGAGTGTACAACAGCATACGTATACGCCACAGCCATCCCAAGCAAGCAGGCTCCTTGGTTTAAACAACAACACGTTCAGCCATCCCACCTCACATCAGCATCAGAGCCAATCGCCAAAGCCACCATCCGAAACCAAATTCAGTGACTTGATCGCGTTTGCCGAAGAGGACGACGGGACTCTGCCGGTCTCGTTCAGCCCGGTCCAGCAATCTGCGCAAAACCAAGCCCAGAATCCCGCCGCCGCTTACAATGCTGTTTCTCAATACGATCCTGTTCAGGCCGTACGGGGAGCCGGACAAGTTTTCGACCGCTCGCCTTCCAGACACCAAAGCGCCATCAGGCATCCGTTCCTGCAACCCATTCCAGGCTTCGATTTCCCGCTGCCGCAAGACAACCTGCAGCAGAATCAGCAACCACAGCAGCAGTCGCCGCTCAGTCGAGAGCAGAAGATACAGCAGCAAAAGCAGAAGCTGCTGCTGCAGAGCCAAAGAAATCAGGGGTCACCGCAACAACATCTGCAACAACCCAGTACGTCGCCGCACGCAGTCCAGCCAGCCGCCTCGCCCTCCTCGACCGCCGCGCCGGTAGCGCCAGCGCCAGCACCATCACCATCACCAGCAGCGAGGAGATCCATCAACGGGAGGAGCTCCGCCATCGAAGATTTCGTGACCGGCAACAGGAGGAGCTCCGGCATCGACGATTTCATTACCAGCCCCAGGCCCGGCAACGACCAACGCACTAAGAACGCGAAGAGGAAGAGGGCGTCGCCGTCGCCGGAGCGGTCGGGAGATGACGACGACGACGATGACGACGACGACGGACATGCTAACAAAAGGAGGAGGAGGAAGTCGCCGACGCCGCCGCAGGCACCGCAGCGGAAGGACGACGGCGACGACGACGATAATGATGATGGTAATGGCGATGGCGGCGATGGCGGCGAACGCGGTGAGGTATCGAAAAGGGGGAAGAAGCCGCCGCCGCCGCCGCGGCAGCCACGGCGGAAACAGCAACAGCGGCCGTCGGCGAGGAAAGACGCAGAGGAGGAGGAAGTGGGGGAGGTGGAGGTGGAGCAGGAGGAGAAGGGTGATGAGGAGGACGAGGAAGAGGAGGAGACGACTGAAGACGGCGGAGAGCGTAGGGCTGACGGCAGTCGGAGTATGTCAGGGAAGTCTTATACTGGCGTCGGCGCCGGCGGTTCGACGGTGGACGCCGCTGGTATTCGCCGCTCGAGGAGGGTAAAGTCAATCGCGGAGGAGAAGAAGGGGGCAACGGCGGCGTCGGCTGGGCGAGGGAAAGGACCGGTCGCAGCGTCGTCGTCGAAGGCGAGGGCGACGGGCAAAGGCAATTCAAAAGGCGCGGCCAAGCCACCACCACTGTCGCCCGTGGTGGAGGAGTCGGAAGGCGATGGTAAACGCCAAACGAGGAACAAGAGAAAGGCTGATCAGATGGATCAAGGAGGGAAAGCAGCGGCGCCGGCGAACAAGCGACCTGCTAAGGGAAAGGCAGCGGCTAAGGGAAAAGCACCTGCTCGAAGAAAAAATTCAGCACAACCGGCGGCAACAAGGCAGACACGGAGTATGTCGCGAGATGAGGGAGCTGAGCCGGAGAAGAAGAAACGGAAGAGATGAGCAAGGAGGAAAGACGGTAGGGAAACCAAGGACAGTGACAATTAGATGGATATAAGCGATTTGTTGGAGACAGAGGAAGATGGATGTGGACCGAAGAGCTACGTAACACTGGTTTGAGTTTGTTTGTCTCCGGATTTCTTTTCTGTTTCCCTCTTCCTCTTCTTCTCTTTGGTCTGTGCTAGTAGTTCTGGCAAGGTTTGGTTTTTTGGACCTTTGTAGTTCTTCGCTTGTTTGTTTCGTATCAGTGTGTCGGTTTCTTTATATCTTGATGATCTTCCTCTCAGAGTAGTAATCAATGTCGTCCTAAGCTTCTACCAACGTACAGATTATTGCTGATTCTATGCAGTTCTCCTTTTACAAATTACATGTGTTTCCAGCTCCTCTTATGTGACTGCCGACAAACCTTTTCGTTTAGTATGTTCAGAGGCTCTCTCGGTTTTTCGAAAGTGATGGGAATAATTCATATCGCTTTGCAGTAGACATTCGTTTGGATAAGGTGCTGATATCTGTTCGCAAGAGAAGTGACTTGAAAGCATTCTGCAAGCTCAGCCTCACATCCATGCCAAGACTGTACCGCCTTGCAACCTATCATTTCTACAGTTGACTCTACAGTTCCAGCCACCGACGGACAAAATCCGTCCATTGAAGTCAGACGTCCTCACTCAATGATCAAGTTGTCAGGTAGTGGACTGTGAATATGCTTTTCAACCAGAGAAGCGAGCGATCTTGGTGTGGCGAGGAGAACGCAGGTATCCTTAGGTATCCTTCCCCCGCTTCGGTCATGCCCATATCATGCGCCGAATCATTCTGCAAAGTTACAGCCAACCAGAGATTTCTGTGCTAAAATCTCCAAGCGAAACATTTCCATAACCAGATGTGAGACAGGGATCCGCCTATCATGCGCGCATTTACCACCTTCCATATCGGGCTGCAACTCCGCCGATAAACCGAGGGGACACAAGCGACCAAACCCCACCAAGAATCCGAGAAAGCGCTGGCGACTGGTCGCTTTCGATATTAACACGAATGATGCGATACGATACAGACGGTTTGACGGGACGAGACTGGAGACAGACGGAAGTCGGTCACGCTACGGATGGAGAAAGCGAGGGCTGCTCTCAACGGATTTATCTCATGCCTCTGTCTTGCGGACCGGCTCTCGCACGGACAGATGCCGTTGGCGCTGCGTAAAGCTTGGATCTCGTATACCAAGTGCTGTAGGATTCAGCTATAGATGCTATAAGCTTGTTTCGCGCAGCACACGCAGGTACGCACCAACCCAACCGCCAACCACGGCTACTTATCGCGTCGGATCAGCCGACCAAACATCGGCATGCAGGCATACGCGTCCCCACATGCCACCTTCCCAGCATGCCCGCACTCGGAGAAATAACCACCTTACCGCCATGCCGAATCCAGCAACTCTAGAGGCCCTACCCCGGCCAACGGGCCGTTCAAGCACGCCAAGCGCCGACGCCGAAAGCGAAGCTCTCCTCTCGCGGTCTCGGCGCCGGTTCTTGTCGAGGCTTGGATACTGATAAGCCTACAAGGCGTGCTCGGCAACGGCGGACCTTGACGAACGCACCCCACACGCGATACTCGTGCAGACTTCGAAGCGCTTCCAGACACAATCAAACCATGCCCACCGCTTCTTAGTACCTCTCGCAACCTGGCCGGTCATGCGTCAGGACCTGTCCATATGCCTCCGTGGCCCATCTGACCTGCTCGAACGGGACATCACCGCAAGACATCGCACCTTATCGCGCGATATTGGCCTTTCTCCTCCCACGAGCACCCAGACGCCATCCCGGCTGCAGTACCCGGTACTCATCACCAAAGGTGGATAGACAAGAGCCAACACCACCGGTGTATAAAAGACCCTGAAGGCCGCCATGGAAGGAAATGCTCTTCACCACCACCAGCAAGCCCCCAGCCTCCAGCTCCCCGGTGCACTGCCTTCCCCAGCTTCTTGCCTCTCGTAGCCCCGGCCCAACCACCCCCCAGCAGCAGCAACCATGCAGTTCACCACCCTCCTCCTCACCGCCACCGCCCTCCTCGGCAACGGCGCCCTCGCGGCCCCGAGCGGCGCGGCCATGGGCCACGGGCTGGCCGCCCGCGTCGCGACGCGCACGCAGCGCCAATCGCAGCCGCTCTCGCGCGTCGTCGGCAGCGCCTCCAGCGTCGAGGGCCCCGTGTCCAACGGCAACGAGACGGCGCACGTCGAGTACTCGTCCAACTGGTCGGGCGCCGTGTACGAGGAGCCGCCGTCGGGCACCTTCACGGCCGTGGCCGCGACAATCACCGTGCCCGTGCCGACTGCGACCGCCGCGGGCACCTACTCGGCGTCGGCCTGGGTCGGCATCGACGGCGACACGTGCGGCACCGCCATCCTGCAGACGGGCGTCGACTTCACGGCGACCAAGTCTGGGAGCCGCACGACGTACTCGTACGATGCTTGGTAAGTGTCTTGGAAACTCCGTTCGAGTCGGCGGATTTACAGAGGAAGAGAGGACTTCGTGCTGACGAAATGATGCAGGTACGAATGGTACCCGGACTACGCCTACGACTTCAGCTCCTTCAGCATCAGCGCGGGCGACGTCATCGCCATGTCCGTCACCTCGTCGTCGTCGACCAGCGGCGTCGCGCTGCTCGAGAACCTCACGACCGGCAAGAGCGTCAGCAAGTCCATCACGTCCAGCTCCGCCCTGTGCGGCGAGAACGCCGAGTGGATCGTCGAGGACTTCGAGTCCAACGGCGAGCTCGTCGCCTTCGCCGACTTCGGCACCGTCCTCTTCACCGGCGCCTCCGCCGACACCACCACCGAGACCATCGGCACCAGCGACGCCACCCTCATCGACATCAGGCAGGGCGGCACCGTCTTGACCTCCGCTTCCATCCCCAGCGATTCCGAGGTCGAGGTTACTTATGAGTGAGGCTTGTTGGAGGATGGCGGGTGCCTACTGTTATCGTTGATGATTAAGTTTGAGGCTAGTTCTTGCAAATATGTTCTTTTGGATGAGCTGGGGGCACATGTGGCTTCATCGGTAGATAATATGAGACCAGTTTCTGCCGCGGGTTTGAGCAACGTGTGATTGCCGTGGGATTCCTGACGCCCGAGTATTTTCGTATGTGAAAACGTATTGTCTACGTGGAAGAACGATTAGCATTCCAGTTGACCCTTGTGTGGTCTAACATTGGGAGCGCAGTATCCGTGAGCTGTAGGAAAGAACATTTCAGCGCGCCCGGAGTTTGCTTTCCTCGAAGCTTCTCCGCAAAACTTAAGACTGGGGTATCACAGTAAGCAAACAATGTACGTACCTGCAAGATACGAGCAGTATGACACGAATGGAACAAGAATCCACCAAAAAGGAAAATAGTATTGAAAGAAAATGATCATTGTAGACAGCTGTGACGGCGCTAGAGCAGCACCGATCCCTACCTTCGGACCACGAGCTGGCCACTATGCGCCAGCAGCTTCAACCACTTGTGTTTTTTCTCAACGGGGTCTCGACAAGCAGGACAATACAGCACTGGCGCATCCCTCTCGTTTGTGACATCCTCCATCAAACCGTGGAAATGCTCCAGCGCGCATCCAAGACATAGGTGATGACCACACCCTGGAAGAACGATAGGTACAGGAGACGGACGACCGGGATCCTCCTTTTTCTCCTTCCGAGCGTTGCGGTCAGCCTCTTCGACACGGAGTTGATCCGGAGTGATGTCCCTGAACTTTCCTGAGCAAACAACGCAGGTGGAACTGATACCGTTGGGAAGGTCTGCCACAGGGACATGCTGAACTTCCAGGCGCCTATTGTACACCTGAAGATAGATGTGGTGAGCTTGGTTCGTGAACGGCATTGCAAGATTTGTAAAAGTGACGCAGATGTTGTGTCCAAATACCGAATCTTGAAAGTGCAAACAGAGAATATATACGAGACATGCACAACCAAGGTGCAATGTTAAGACTCCAAGGAGTTGTTTTCAAAGTGACAGGGTAGTCATCACAAAGGAAAACAAAGAACGAACAACGAAATCTATCATCACCTTGCCATGCTGCTAGGCATGGGCACAGAACACGATTCCACGTCTCCATATCACCGTGGAAAATAAGACCGAAGAATAAAACGCTTGAGTCAACATTCACGCACAGTTGGGTGGCAGGCCATGCGTGAAGTATTGCGTTCCAGCGTTAGACGAGATCAAACAAATGAGTGGAAGACGAGACACCACGTACCCCAAGAAATACTGCGCCTCGGACGATCACCACTCTTTGAGGTTGGACGCACACCGTCTCTACAATGATATAGAAAGTAGCCGCTTTCAGGTTGATCTGCGATGTTGGTGACTTCAGCAGTGCAAAGGCAGCTGTCCGCTTCCGGAGACATCTTCCCATTGTTTGCAGCCACTGAGCAGTTGCTGCTTCTTTGTCCGTTATTGTAGCGGCCGCTTCAGCCTTCTGCAAGCGTGCCAGCCTGACAAGGCAACAAGACGTGCAGCTGACAGTTCCGCTTAGGGCTCCAACCGCGGCGCAGCATAGGGGTTGCTACTGGGCCTAAGCCCTTGCCCTGCCTCAGCCCCAACCCTACACGTTGTCTATATATGTTCGGGAAAGCCGAATGCATCGGAACGCAGGGGCCGCAATGGTCGATGATCCGCGGGCTAAGGCGCGGCTGTGATCGTCAACTCGTGGCTTCGAGAAGGTGGGGTCGGCACGAGCCGCAGTCGTCGCACAAGGTCGATACGCGGGTTCCTGTGCTCGTCAACTAGTATGGGGTGAAGGACAGCTCGAGAGCGAAAGCGAAGGGGTTAGCGCTCCGCGTCAGACGAAGGGTTGGACGTAAATAAAGAAGACCCGGGGGGAGGGCCGCTGGTCAGGCGGCGGAGGATCCCCACGATCACCGCGAGCATGCGCCAAGGTGAGATGGTCTCGTAGCCAAGTTCTTAGCGTTGCGGTCAAGCATCCGGAGTCTGGAGCGGGGCCGGGCGTGGTGTTGCTGTCGCAGGACCAGACAGCGCGCGACTGCAGCGGTCAAGAATTGCGGCTCTACGCCGCTCGACGTCGACGAATGCGGCACACCCGGGCAATGTGTGCTTGTAGAGGAGGGTTGGTGTAGCACGCGGTAAAAATAAACTAGGCAGCTACGAGGCGGTCCGTCCGGGCGGCGAGAGCGAACAGGGCGAGGGCAGGTGCGACATGCGCACGTCAGCTTCCACAGCCACCGAAAGTCGTGGCCACGGAAGGTCCGAAATGCCTCGCCATATCGCGACGGGCTGTTCGGCCCACGCAAGACTGTGACGCGCGACGCGAGGGCCCTGACTCGCGAGGCAGCATCGCGTATGCGCGACTAATCGGGTCCACGGGCGCGTGTGCATCATCGTGTCGGGTGGCCCTGGCAGGTGGTGGTGCTGGGTTACTCATCAGTCGGGCGGCCGTGATCGGCTGGCGGAGGCGGTGCTGATGGAAGGCCGACACGCCGATTTTGGCTCTCCACGTCATTCTCAAAAGCGAGCGAAGCCGCCGCAGCCCTGCGCACCGACGCTCCTGGCCGACGAAAGTCTTTCTGCGACAAGCAAAGGCGGTCGCGCGCGCCACCTGTGAAACGGCGCGAGGGCTTCAACGCTGTGGGGGCCGCTGCAGGAACCACAGGCACCCAGCCCGCTCTGACGCCTAACGCTCTCTCCCTACACGCAGAAGAAGCGCGCCCTCCCCCGCCGTCACCCTCCAGAAGCCGCTCCACTTCGGCCGACCCTCTGCCTTTGCGCCGCCAGCACCACGAGGCATGGACGCCTTCGCCAACCCCAGCGCGCAGCCCGCCAACGCGCTGTCGTCCGCCTCCGTCTCTCAGTCGTCCGGCGGCACCCGCCAGCGAATCATCACTTCGTGTCTCACGTGTCGTCGTCGCAAGGTTAAATGCGATCACAAATACCCCGTTTGCTCTGCATGCTCGCGCGGCAACCATGTCTGCTATTATGCCAACGTCCCCAACCAGCACCAGCACGACGGCCGATCGCCGCCGTCAGCCCAGCAGCCCTCGGCCAATCGCGTGCACAAGCACGCCGCCAGTCAGAGCAAAGGCCAGTCCGGCCATGCCGAGATCAATGCTCGTCTGGAGCGCCTCGAGTCGCTGCTCGAGCTGGCCGTGAACAACCAGCCGCCCACCAAGCTCTCTGTGAACACGGCGAAGCAGCCGTCCCAACAGCCGAACCAGCCCGCTCGTCGTGACACCTCCCAGAGCGACGTCTATGACAGCAAAGAGAGAGCAGCCAGTTCCGCCTCTCCGAACAGCACCACCTCGGGCGACATCCAAGCTGCCGATGCTTATGACGGCACGCTCCTTGTTGAGAACGGCCAGTCTCACTTCGTGTCCTCTTTACACTGGGCCCTACTGACCGAGGAGGTAAGCTCGTGCCGATCATCCTCCTCGAATCTGCTAACTCTCCTCGCAGCTCCAAGACATCAAAGCCATCCTGAGCACTGAGGGCAAACAACCTGGCCAGGTCAGCGATTCAACAGCATGGGGCGGCATCCGTACGTCTCAGTCCCTGCTGTTCAGCAGTGGTCAGGCTGCTGGCGATACCTCGGTCTTCATGCCCGACACCCAGGAGGAGTGCTTCGAGCTTTTCACCACTTTCATCCAGAATGTGGACCCTGTCAGCCGATTGGTGCACAAGCCTTCCCTGGGTAGACGCTTCGCCGCCTTCACCCGAAGATGGCAGAACCTTACGCCGTCGTCCGCTTCGGCCCGCAGTAGCGAGAAGTACGACGACCAACTGTACCCTTTCCTTGGGATGCCCGCTGACGAATGACAGTTTTGAAGACCATTGGAATGAAGAGCAGCTGCAGAACTTCGAGCCTCTGGCTTATGCCATATTTTATTCTGCTCTCAACAGCTTGAAGACCGAAGTTGTTCAAAGCCGCTTCAAGAAAGACAAGCTATCGCTACTCCGGAAATATCAGCAAGGTCTCGAGTTCTCTCTTCAACAAGCGGACTTCCTCACCACTTCAAGCATCGAAGTTCTCCAAGCTTTTATAATCTATCTGGTATGTGTGGCGCTTCCGCCAGATTCTACTTAGCATGCTAATTCTGCTAGACGGTGCAAGCCCGCGAAGACGACATGGGCCAGGTATGGCCACTTACTGGTGTTGCCATTAGGATAGCAATGCTACAGGGCCTGCACAGAGAGCCTAGCTTCTTCACTTCATCGATGGATGAGGTTCAGGTAGAGATTCGCCGCAGGATGTGGCATCAAATCTGTCATCTGGACTGGAGGGCGTCAGAGGGCAAGGGTATGGAGCCAACCATTTCCGATGACGACTTCACCACCTTGTTACCCCGGAATGTGAACGACTCCGACCTCCTCGAAGGCCGGCCACCGCCAACCAACCCGTATCTGGAAGAAGAGGGCGTCACGGACATGGCTCTTCAGCTCTGCCGTTTGAGCATGATCCAATGCTTCCGGAGAATCGCACAGAATGCATACCGGCTTGATCGAAAATGCAAAGACTCTCGACTGCGAAACAGCAACCTCGACATTGTCCCAGAGCTTCAAAAACTCTTCGAGGAGACCAAGCAAATGGTAGACGAAGTGCATACCAAGAATGAACGTTGTACCCTCAGATATTGCCGCCTTGATGTTACGGTAGAACGAATGACGATCGGTCTGAGCGCTAATCTGGAATGGAGGTGCTGGCTGATCTTCTGGAGCGGTGTCCCGAAGGATCTGAGGAGAGTAGTGATTAACGACGATGTCCGGACCATGTAAGCTGATCCTATACCTGCCAGGCATTAGCATGAATATGCTTGAGCGAGAATCGGAGGGGCTGACATCTTCGTCGTAGGATTCTGACACGATCGGTATCTCTCATCGAGTCGCTCAACCGAGTCTCTCACGACAAGGATGCCGAACAGTTCCAGTGGCACATTGGTGGACATGCCGCTTTCCAAGCCATCATGCATATCCTCGCTGAGCTTCGCGATCCTGAGTTCAGTGGTTCGAAGGACCCCGTGATTCGATCTAGAGCCCTGCGCGCCTTGCATACAGTGCTGGGTCTGAAAGGCCGCTCGGAGTCGAACACTTGGGCAGTGATAAAGCGCATGGTTGACAGACTAGACCCCAGCCATGAACACGCCAAACCGGAACCCATGAGTGGTATCTCCAAGGAACGCTTCGGTGAGGATGAGCTGAGTGTCATGTACTTCGCCAAAAGCCCCAGCCCAGCCGCATCGCACAACGTCTCGCAGCCTGGCTCGACCAAATCACCCCCTCAATCTCAAGTCCCGGCCCAGGCGCCGCAAGCGCAGGCACCGGCCCCAGTCGCAACTCCGTCCACGGTCTCACAACAGGATTACGCGTTCTTCTCGCCTGCCCAGGTCACAATGCCTGGCTCAGAAGTAAGAAGCAGCATCGATGCCAGGTATCAAGCAGGAAACCAGGGTATGGCAGGGTACATTGCAGAGATGGAACGGGGAAACGCCGGGCTGGGTGAGGCAAATACCAGTGCATGGTTGCAGGATATGGCCATGGATATGGACTGGGTAAGTAGCCTCCGCGATGTTGAGTTGGCCCAAACTTACCTTTGCTCAGGGGTTCTGGAACTTTGATCCTCTCCAGTTCGACGCCGGCTTCGGCCAGTTTGTGGGACCTGAAGGACCAGGTCAGTGAGGGGTCCATTGAGAGCTGTACAACGATGGATGAAATTACCAACGAAGACTGCCCCTCGACGGCCATTCGGCGGTCAACATCGGCAACCCGATACCCGTGATCTTCGCATCTGCGCCAGCTGGTGGCGGGAATAACGGATCTGATGCACTTCTCCTCCGCCAAGCCGATGATCGAGAGCGTGCTCTCGCCGCACACGCCGATTCATTACCTCAAACGGCCAAATTATGTTAGCGCACAGAATTACAATACCCATCAGGACACGCAAATATGCTTACGGTCCAACGCAAGTCCCCATTCACGCAGTTTGCTTTAGGCTATAATTGCTGCTGCTTCGACCTCCGAGCTCCGAACACAGTCGTTATCTGCGCAGGCCCGGAAGCCCGACTGACAGTTTCACTGAGAATGCACAATGGATAACAAATAAAGCAATTCACTCCCAGGCTCGCCTCCTGACCGGTATTCTTGCAGTGCTTCACCGCATGTCGAACTTTCATGTTGAGGTCGGCCCAGTCGGGAAGTGGTCGTAGCTTTCGCCTGTTACCCCGGGCGGCCTGCGCGCACACCCCTGTCACTGGTCACCACCAGCCTGCTCCACCTGTGTGGCTTGTCTTACCTCCCCTTTCACCGGGCGAATGCGGTCATTAGCTGATGACGACTCTATTCGCTCGAATGGCACCTTCTCCACAGCCCTACGTTGATTAAAATGACATGGTGCGCTGGCCACGACCCACGGCGGGAACTCGGCGTAGTGCTTACGCGGCTCTACCCCATGCAGTCTCGTCAACGTATGGCTGTGCCAAGCCGCGTCGTGCCCTCCGCCTCAGCCGCCCCTCCTCACTGGCCGCTCTCATGCCTCTGCAGGTACCGGCACCTCGTCCGGCTAGTCCCTTTTGCGAGAACCTTCGGCAGTACAAGCTTTGGCCTTGAGACAAAAGGTTCGGTACGCGCAAGCCTCGATCGAGAAGCTTACCCCTTCCGGCAGCTGATGATCTCCCAAGCTAATTCCAACCATAAGCGGGGTATTACGACTACTTTTAAGGCCTTGCAACACTAGAGGCAGCTTGTTAGATGTATGGTGAGGTCACGCTTAATGTACGGCATGGTTGTCATTGGTAAAGCCTACCGAGGACTCGTCGACACTGGCCTGCCTGATCACTTTTCTCCAGGTTGAGCATTCCGGCCTTTCAAGAGTCGTACGTTATACGCGCTGATCGCCATCCAGTGGAGTGAGACAAGTCCAATTCGAGATGAGCTCATAGCTTTCCACGCCATCGAGCAGCGTCTCGCAGGGCCTACACACGCACAATGTGTCAACCAGGCCCAGTCTCCCAGCATGTCCCCTCCAGCGAGCCACCAGGCCACTGTGCTTGCGTGCTCTGAACCCTCTCTGTCGTCTGCGACGTTGGTCATAGTCATGCCAATCACGCTCATCACTGCCAACTGTATGCTGTGCTTCGCCCCCTACACCCATACGCCCAACCACCCCGCAGCAGCCGGCGGTGCAACGACACGACGACGGTTGGCCTCAGCAATCCTACTTAAAGGACCATTGTGCCCGCCGGAAAGAACATCACCACCACAACCGGTCTACACCTACCAACCACAACAACTACTACTCCATCACCTTTAATCTAATAACCTCTTCACCACTGCCTTTTCTCACTTACTACCGAACCCTTCACCTGACCAATCCGCTCGTTCATCACCATGCGTTCCAACATCACCACCATCATGGCCCTTCTGGCCCTGGGCGCCATCTCCTACGGTGCTCCGGCCGGCCCTGCCAGCGCCATTGCTCCGGCTGGCGGCAACCCGCCTCCTCCTCCTCCCCAGCACGCCGTCCGTGCGGCTATCCCCGACGACATCCGCCGTGATGCTCCTCCGCCGCCCCCGGCGGACGGCAAGCCTCAGCCGCCTCCCCAGGCCCGCGATGCCCCGGCCCCTCCGGCTCCTGGCAAGCCTCAGCCTCCTCCCCAGGCCCGCCAGGCACCTCCTCCCCCGGCTCCCGGCAAGCCTCAGCCTCCTCCTCAGGCCCGCCAGGCACCTCCTCCCCCGGCTCCTGGCAAGCCTCAGCCTCCTCCCCAGGCTCGCGATGCGCCCGCTCCCCCGCCGCCTCACGGTCTCGTCGACGTGAACGCTCACGTCGCCCGTGATGCTCCCGCTCCCCCGCCTGCGGATGGCAAGCCTCAGCCGCCTCCTCAGGCCCGCCAGGCTCCCCCACCTAAGGACGGCACGCCTCCTCCCCCTCCTCAGGCCCGTCAGGCTCCTCCGCCTAAGGACGGCACGCCTCCCCCTCCTCCTCAGGCCCGTCAGGCTCCCCCGCCCAAGGACGGCACTCCTCCCCCTCCTCCCCAGGCTCGCCAAGCTCCTCCGCCTAAGGACGGCACGCCTCCCCCTCCTCCTCAGGCTCGCCAAGCTCCTCCGCCTAAGGACGGCACGCCTCCCCCTCCTCCTCAGGCCCGTCAGGCTCCCCCGCCCAAGGAAGGCACTCCTCCCCCTCCTCCTCAGGCTCGCCAGGCTCCTCCGCCGCCGGCTGATGGCAAGCCCCAGCCGCCTCCCCAGGCCCGTGACGCTCCTGCTCCCCCGCCGCCTCACGGTCTTGTCGACGCTCACGCCCACGTCGGCCGCGACGCTCCCGCTCCCCCCGCTCCCGGCAAGCCCGCTCCTCCGCCGCAGGCCCGCGACGCCCCCGCTCCCCCGCCTAAGGACGGCAAGCCTCAGCCGCCTCCCCAGGCTCGCGACGCTCCTGCCCCGCCGCCGCCCAAGGGTCTTGTCGACGCTCACGCTCACATCGGCCGTGACGCGCCCGCTCCCCCGCCTAAGGACGGCAAGCCCCAGCCCCCTCCTCAGGCTCGCGACGCCCCGGCGCCTCCGGCTCCCGGCAAGCCCCAGCCCCCTCCTCAGGCTCGCGACGCCCCGGCGCCTCCGGCTCCCGGCAAGCCCCAGCCCCCTCCCCAGGCTCGTGACGCCCCGGCGCCCCCGGCTCCCGGCAAGCCCGCCCCTCCCCCGGCTGCCAGGGCTTTCCGCGCTTAAATGCGAGGACGAGTGAACGAAGTGGACGAGTGGGATGAGTGAGAAACTGCGGAGGACGGAATGAAGTTGGCTCGATGGTCTCTTTTGCCGGCTCGAATCGTCACCTGTGCGGATTCTCTCTGGTTGCGAGGATGGAAGGAGTTGGAATGAGTTTTGACTGCTATTGCTGCTTACTATCAATTTGTATTTTACAAAAAAATATCTCTGGCTTGTCTTTTTGCTTGTTTTACGCTGTTAACGATATACTATCGCTCTAAAGTGCCAATCACCAAGTCTAAACATAGTCTTTCTTCTTACAAATTGGTCCTATTGATGCTGCTAGTGATTGAATGGTGTATGACATGCGCTGCTGGTAGTATGAAAGTCACTTGTCTCCAACGTTCCATCCTGAGCTCAACTCGCGAGCTGAGGCTGTCATTCTTGAACAACTTGTTCTTCCAGAAATGCTTTCCTACTAAGACACTCGTTCGACTACCCTGTAGCATATATTACAGTCAGCTAGCCGAAAGCATTTGCACACATCTAAATGCTTGGCAGTTGTGGAAATTTTAGCAGTGACGGTCGCTTAAGAGCTCCACGACATCGCACCTCTCTGCTCTCCAACACGCTTCTTGATAGCGTGGCTACGAGGGTACAGTCAACTGCCACGGTCAAGCCCGTGCAAGCTCAGGAGCTTTTCCTGGATGAGGCGCGTGCGGACTGTGCACCTGATGAGTTGCATGGGCAGGCCTCACTCTGAAGCACAACACTTCGCGAATAAATGGTGCCATTATGCAGTGTATGTTTGCTTTTTCCACAACGGGACTGCCGGATTGCGGTTCACAACGGCGAAAGGATCAACACTTCTAAGAGAGGAATTGTGTCCGAAAATCCTAACTACAAACGCACTGCTCCGCGCAGCGTACATGCATGCACATTAAGTTGTATTACAATTACTTCACCACTGCCTAACAATGATGAGCACTACCACCAGAGCCTCGTAATGGTGCAGATCACTTTCTTTAATTTGTGATGAAACAAGGTATGGGTTGAGCGATCTCCTTCCCAGATTTATGAAGTCAGACAGTGTCGGACATGCGCTCTCATGATGTTTGCGTTCAGCTGTTAAAGAAAAAATGAGCCCCACGTCAGCGGAAGGGATTTAATTTGCCACACTGAATGTTTTGGGTAGAACAGCACCTCATTTTGTTTCCGTTCACAATCGTGTCTCCAATACTGCAGCCTGCTCATGTGCGGCAATAATGGATTGCACGCATCCGCCTGTCCCACAAACAACAAAGTGCAACATACATTTGCTACGACTACAGGCGTGGAGTACCGCATGAAAGTTTGGGAAAGGGAAAAGAAAAAAAGTGCTTCTTCTCCAAGCTCGATTCATAAGAGAGCGTACCAATATCCCACGGTCAATGAAAGCATTTGTTTGGATGGTGTCATTATCACAAAACAGAGCCGCCTTCGAGTGTATGCTCAAGGCCAATGCAGGTGGAGTGAAACACCTTTCAAGCCCCACTTTGAACAAAACAGCTGTCATTGCTGTTTGCCGTACCCATCCCACACTCCTCCGCGCACTATCGAGGTCGAGTTCCAGCACCTGAAGCAGCCAGGCCGTCGGCCCCTTTTCGGCGCCAACCACAACGGCTACCCCAAACGAGGAAAAAAATTTCTTCCACGCCAACCACAAGCGCAAAAGAGAAAGGCATCTGCCCTCTTAGAGAGCAGCAAAAGGATATTCCGTCGCCGGGAATTGAACCCGGGCCTTGCCGGCACTTGATAAGTGAGATGGACTCTCGAATACTGAGAGCGGCAAATCCTAGCCACTAGACCACAACGGATGGTGGTGATCTACCTCGATTTCTCGAGGTGTCTCTCTCCGATTGTTGAGGCCTGAAGCTGCTTGCAAATGTTATATGTTGTAGGTAACTTGAAGACGAATATAGTTGTAGGTTGTTTTGATGACATGCGAAACGACCTCATTCGCATTTCGAACCGCAGCACTGAGCTGCCGTGCTCTTGTCTATTCTCTTCGCGGTCTCTTCCTATTCATGCCTAACCCATTCGAATAACACCATCAGCAAATGATCATCATCAACAATGTCAGTCCATGGCAATGCGCATCAACATCAATTTGGTGAGCGTCTGTTTTTCTCATGGAGAACAGCCCCGCCTTGATCTAAACCACAGAGCCCAAAGGACAGTTCAGAGCGGATTTTCTTCAGTTGACCTGCTTCAGCTTCAGACCGGCACATCTGTTCGAGATTTCAAGATTGTTTCTCTCGTCTACTTTGGTCGGATTTTAAGCCACGGCTCTGCACCTTCAACACCGGATGAGTGCTTGCAAGCTGACCGAGCTTGCATAAGCGTCACATGCAGCTCCGCGTGCCATGATAGTTGGACAGAAGTTTAAAAGACATTTCTTTTACCTGAAAAAAATAATTTATCCCCGCAACCAGAGACGCGGAGCGAGCCATTCCTCCCTCATGAAGATTCAGGCGTCTGAGTCACTTTGTTTCGCAATGAAAACGGAGTCACACTTGGGCTTTTCGTGGCCTATGCCGCTGTAGTTCGCCTTCTCTCTTTCCCACTTCAGGTAAGTAGATAGTGCATACCGTCGCCAAGCCATGGATCTCACCACCAAGCCTTCAAGGTGATGGAGATCATCGATTCATCTCGGTCAAGCTCCGCATCTTCTTTGATCCAACCTTCTCCCGCCACGGGGACGAAGACGGTCAACACGCTGTGCTTCAATCACACCTCGACTCCCGAAGAAAGTCACTCACAAGGCACCCTGTTGTAAGAGTGTTATTTGACGATTTTTCAAGCAGGACAGCCCAAAAAGATCGATGCCGACGAAGAACCCATACACCCGATCCCCTTCTTAAACCCCAGCTCACCCTTCCAAACCCCATATTATCGGCAAGTTACCCCACACCAAACCACTTTCCCCACGCACCGCAACGGCACGCACACACGCGGAAACCCTGCATACAAAGCCCGACCACCCGCTGACGCAGCGAGGCAGATGACGCGCAGCAGGTCACAACTCTCGAACCTCCAACGTAGACATAAAACCACCGCCACAGCATCCCTCAGCATTCCTTCCCTCCAAGCACAACCTTCGAGGACGACAGTAAGGAGTAAGAAAAGAAGTTTGGCCATTCACTGCTCCTTCCGGAGCGAAGTACTGGCCGAAGTTGATGCTTCCCTTTCCCGCTCCGTCCCCTCTTCACACCCCACCACAACCAAGTCGATCGCGAGCCGAGCCGAGCCAGCAGTTGTGCCATGAGCGACAACTCGCCTGCATGCTGCCGTCCAGCACATCCACAGCGCCCCGACGGTGAGCAGCAGCAGCAGCACCATCCCCGCACCATAAGGCGGCGGCGCGCCACCATCATTCCATCATGAGTGTGTCGACGACACCGAAAAGCGAGTTAGAAACCAATAAAAGATGCCGCGGCGCTCCCGCCCAGGCAGTCAGGGCTGCTGGCGCAACTGCACGGATCCGAAGAAAGGAGGTTGCAGACAGATAGTTTGGAAGAAGGCGGAAAGCACACAGCCCCGGTGTCATGGTGCTTTTGTAGTTGTGCGACCCGAAGAATACAACCATCTGTTTGGAATGAAGAGACGTCATTGAGGGCCATCTGTCCCGTGCAATACCTATACGTGGAAAGCGGCCTGCAACGGCCGGCGGTCCCCGGCTGCTGCATACCCACGTGATGGCACGATCCAAAAAAGAAAAAGAGGACGTGGGACCCTTTCAGCAAAGCCGCCTCGAAACAGCCTGGCTTCATTGGCTACATGGCAATGGCTCACTTGTTTTGAGCCAAAGAGGAAGTCCGCACGTGCGGGTAGTGAGGCCAACACCGACCACCCAGAAACCAAGTGGTGAAAGTAATTGGGCTATCTCCAGGAATAAGTTAAAAAAAATTTCATATTTGAAATACTTCAAGACCTTCTCTATCCTTCGAATAGATATTTCCATTGGAATGTTTCATGCTTAAATATATGATGGGTACTAATCCATTGATCAATAATGCATAATGCCGAACGGCCGGATTCTATCCCAATAGAGCAATGCTACCAAGTCTTCCCAAAGACGCCTTTATTACCACCAAACCATAAGAAAACAAAACAGCTTTCGTCGTTAACGCCTTTTGACCCCAAGCTTTCACCAAAGCCTCTCCCCCATGATTCCAACAAACATCCCGCGAAACCGCCCACTGAAACAACCCAGCAAACCCAATTGCCACCTAATCTCTCTTCCACCAGCCCTTCTCCCCCACCCTCCTCAGTTCCCTCCACCTCACGCGCCCGCCGATCCACACGAACGCCGCCACGCCCGTCAGCCCCGAAACCGCCGCGACGACCGCATTCATGTCGCCATACCCGATCTTCTCCTTCAACCCGCCGGCCACCAACGGACCGATGGTCAAACCGGCGCTGAAAACCATACTGCTCAAGCCATACAGCTGCGCGTACGGGCCGTCCTTGCCGAAAAACGCTGGATTCCTCTCGTGGAACTTCTTGACGATGGCGCCCGCCTCGACGATGCTGGGGGCGCTGGTGCCCGCGAGGCCGACGCCGGAGAGGAAGAGGAGGGCAGACCAGATGGCGATCTGCTTCTTCGGGTCGCTGCACGCGGCGAGGGCCTTGAGGGCGGAAGAGGAGGGGGCTTCGTGGGGGTTGATGGAGGCGAGGAGGGCGACTGAGGAGGGCGACGAGGGGCATGGTTTGGGGATGCGGAGTAGAATGAGGACGGGGACGAGGTAGAAGTAGGCGAAGGTGGCGACGGGCTTGGTGCCGGCGCGGTCGACAGCCCAGCCGAAGAGCGGGCCGAGCAGGAAGTCCGAGACGCCGAGAGGGAGGAAGAGAAGGCCGGATTTGAGGGAAGAGAATGTGTAGTATTGCTCCGCCACGGTTGGTACGGTCTGGACGTGATTAGCTTCAGTTTGGTGTGTGTAAGAATTGTGACTTACTGCGTCAAAGGCGCCGAGAAGGAATGCTTGAACCCCGGCAATAACAAAGGCAGTGACCAGGCCGGGATGTTTGAGACAAGGCAGCAGTTTAAACTTCTGCGCAATCGCGGGCTGGTCTGGTGAGATTTTGTAGTAGTCCTGCTCTTTCTTTGACAGGAGTGGGGTCTCTTCGGTGTCACGGTTCTCCTCGTTGGCTCCACCTTGGCGATTTCTTTCGTGTTCGAGGTCCTGGTCCAGATCCCCTTGGGTTGGATCATTGGTCTCATAGCGTGCAGCGACCTTTTTCTCGATGACCAGCAAACGCATGATAAAATCAATTGCCAGGATTGCGAAGCCAATGCCAAAGACCCCCGGATAGCCGGCTTTCTCGTAGAGGACTCCACCCAACACCGGGGCCACCAGATTGCCCACGGAGATAAAACTGAATATCTTTTCAAAGAGTCACCAGGTCAGCATATGTTGTTTTCGTCTGAGTGACGGGCGACTCACAGATCCAATGGTCTTTCCCAGGTTCTCCGAGCCAACAGTTTCCAGGCACAATGCCAGTCCGATAGTCCATACCACGGCAGCAGCTACGCCTTGCAGGACGCGAGCAAGGACAAGTACGGCGATGCTGTTCCCGAGGAACAAGAGCACCGTTGCTGCGAGTAGGCTCAGCAGCCCCAACAGAAACGGAGCCTGGCGGGTGCTCACGCGGTCGGCCAGCACACCAGCCACGGGGCTGAAGAGCACACTGGCAGCAGCATAGGCGGTGAGCAATCCGGAAACGTACGGCTGGACGTCCGATTCCGGGATTCCCAAGCGGTCATTGAGCATGAACGGGAGGATGGGAACGATCAAGCCGTAGAGAAACAGGTCGGTAAAGAGACCAATGGCCACAGTTGCAACGATGAAGAGAGTGTTGCTGCGCCATTGAAGGCCGGCTGGGGTCACGGAGTAGTCGGCAGATATCTGGAGGGTGTTGACAAGCTTATGCCAGCTCTGGGAGGAGGGCGCCATTGTCGCGGCGGAGTGCGACGTCGGCTATTGTTGTTGTGCAACCTCGCGGGCTTGGGTATAGAAGGAGAAGGGTACGGAGAGACAGAGGAAGGTCGAAAGCCGTGGCATCCGCGCAACGGCGCGACAGCTGTTTGGATGGCTCGACAGCTCGTCCGCGTCAGGAGAGGCCAATTAAACGATGCATGGGTAGCAGCGAAGGCGTGATGATCTGCGGTGGGCGAGTGCGGGGCCTGGGGAGTGAAATTGCGAGAGGCGAGGTGGTGATGATAAGAACTAGCAACAGTACGCGCAGGAGGTGACGACGACGTCATGATTAGGAAAGCACGCAATCGGGCTCAGCCCGTCCCTTCCCTCGGCGTCGGCCGCGTCGAAGGTCGGAGCCACGACAGCACCTCGCACCACCGGCGCCGACACACACGATCTGCCAGCAAAACTTGGATTGATTCCGGGCCGCAGGTCGTGCAGCATCGAAGCTAACTGGTCTTTCCCTGCGTGCGGAGCAGCTCCCGCCGACACCAGTCCGCACGGACCCGTTCCCCGACGACCGACTGCGCGCGTGCAACCACCCCTGCCTTTGCTTTGCAAATGCCCTCAACATTGCGGTCCACCGAAAGCTCCATCTGCTGGGTTCTGTATTCTTGAAGGCTTCGTAAAGAGTTCGATGCACTTGCGGAATTGCAGCCGGCCGCAGCCGGCAGTATCAGCCGCCGAGAGCTTGTTGTACGGCGCCCTACGCCCAGGCGATCGGCCAGCCTTCCAGGGACTCTGGATGCCCAGCTTTCTCCACGGAAAACACCACAGCAAATTTGCAGCAGCCAAGAAGGCCAAGGCCATCAGTCGCCAAGGCCTCTAGCGCAGACGTTCGAACTTATGCACCGTCCTCGGCGAGGCAAAGGAAACATCCACAATTCCCTAGCCCTTGCTTGCCACCCGTCTCCGCATATCCCGCCGGGAACCATTTCATTCACATTCTTCGCCCCAGCTCCAATAATCTAAACCCCTTCAATATAGTCTATCCTCTCTGTCTCGTCCTGCTCTTCTACTTTGCCATCCTGCCACCAAGTTGCCCGTGAAACCATGGTACGCCGACACCGTCGGTAACCTTCCTAAGCGTGTGTCAGCACTTTGCTGTCTAGGGCTCACCTCATCCTTACATGCATCTTTACTTTCTACATTCACAGCCGATGAAACTGCCACGGTTGGCTACACATGATTTCGCTTTCCTTTACACGGTAGTTGGGTCCCAGGTCTGGATGCAAATGTAGTCAAACCTCACGTCTACATCCAGACATTTGCTTAGACTGCCATCGTAAGACAGTCCCATTTCCCTACAGTCCGCTGTGATATAGTCACGCCAGCCTTAAGTTAAATGAAATATTTAGCAGACTAACGAGACTTGAAGCTCATACCGTTAGCATTACTGCTTGTCATATTGCATGAGCGAACCATTCTACCTGTACTATTCAGCAAACATTCTTAGTATCATCCACAGCCAATCGCCTCCGTTTGGAAAATTTGGAAGCTCACGCTTCTGGGAGAATATGATTTAGAAAGTTATCCGTTACAGCACCGTACGGAAGGAGAAAAAGTCAATTAATTCGCAAGCATTCATGAACAAAAGCTTAATGCATTCTCAAATATTCACATTCTCTCTACCATCTCGATATAGCACCCCCCCAAGCATCCTTCCCCCGACTGCAGACTTCAAAGCTTGATGTAGCACCGACCACTCTTCGGCATGATTAGGAAGAAGTTCACCACGTCCATGCTCTCCGGCGTCGTCCTCTCCGACAACCTCACTCCCTTCAGCTCCCTAAAGAACACGGCCGTCGCAAGTCGGAGTTCCATCAGCGCCAGGTGCAAGCCCAAACAGATCCTGGTCCCCGCGCCAAACGGCATGAAGCTCATCGACGAAGGCGAAGTATTCGGCGGCAGCGAGAGCCAGCGATGGGGATCAAATCTGTTCACGTCACCTGTCAACAACAGCACGGTATCCGCACCCGGGAGCACGAAGAGGGGGGGCAAACTTACCTCTCAGGATCCGGCCACAGCCCCTCATCCCGATGCAACGACCACGCCTGCGTGCTCACCGTGGTGCCGGCGGGCAAAAAGTGGCCGGCCAGCGTGGCGCCGCCGGACGGCACCGTCCGCGGCAAGCTGCCGGGGGCGGCGCCGTACAACCTCAACGTCTCGTTGACGACGGCGTTCAGCAGCGGCAGGGCCTCGCACTCGCGGTCGCCGAAGCCGTCGCGCAGGCTCGACGCCACCTCGTCCTCCAGCGCGCGCCGCAGCTCGGGCCGCGCCAGGACGGCGTGCGTCAGGTACGTCAGCGACACGGCCGTCGTGTCGGCGCCCGCGACGATCAGGTTGCCCGCCTCGACGCGCACGTCCAGGTCGGTGAAGGCGAAGGCGCTCTCGCGCTGCGCGTCCGGGTCCAGCTGCGCGAAGATGGAGGCCCCCTGCCCGTTGGCCCCTTCGGCCTTGCCCGACGTGATGGCCCGCGTGCCGTACGCGAGCAGCCGGTCGTTGGCGTTGAACATGGCTTGCAGCTTGGGGTGCGGGATGAGCTTGCCGACGGCGGCGAGGAGGGGGAGTTCGGCGCGGATGCCGGAGCCCATCATGGTCGATTCGAGCGTTTCGATGTACTCGTTTTTCTTGTGAGTTGGGTTGTGTCAGCGGTTTATTTCGCAGAAAGTATGGGCAGGTTAGAAAAGGAGCTTTCTCCATCTCTCTCTCTCTCTCTCTTCCTCTTTCTTACCTTGCCGAGTTCGAGCATGCGGAAGCTCTCTCCGAACATGAGATGGCCGCTGACATCCGTGGCCAGGAACGTCCACCATTTCATGCAATCGCTATCCTCGCCCCGCCGCAGCTCCTCGCCCATCCTGCGCACCGCGAGCTCAACCTTTTCTGCAGCGCAGCACAAATCAAGCTGTCAGCACAACCACTCCATCGACACCGACCATACAGCGTTCCCCTTTTCCCCCCCTTCTCGAAACAAAAACGACAAATCTTTTTCAAGGAGAGCAGAGGACGAAGAAACGAAAAAAAAAAAAAAAAAAAAGAGAAACCACACTCACCCCTCACCATCCCCTCCCACCTCCCCCTAACCTCACCCTTCGCAAACGCCCTCGCAAACAGCCTCCTGCGCGCCGCATGCCTCTTCGCGTCCACCATATCGAACATGCCCTCGGCGCTGCCCCGCACGAACTTCTTGTACCACGCGCTCTTGTCGAACCCCGCGCCGGGCCGGTGTATCGCGCGCACCGCCCGCGCGTCCGCCACGGCCACCTCGTCCGGCGCGATGCGCACGACGGGCCCGTGCCGCGCGTGCAGCGCGTGGATGAGGTGCACGCGCCGCCCGCGGACGTTGGCCAGCTTCAGCGGCAGGTGCGTGGCGTGCGACCATGCGGGGCCCGGGAGCCGCCGCAGCGGGGAGGTTAGCGCGCGGTGGAGCTTGAGGAGGAGGAAGAGGAGGCCGACGAGGAGGGCGGCCATTGAGGCGGGGGAGCTGCTGGCTAGGGTGCTCGAGAGGGTGGCGGTGGTGGTGGTGGGGGGAGGCGCCATGGTTGGTTGGGTTCGGATTCTTTCGCTGGGGGTGGTGGTCTTTTTTGCTGTTTTGAGAGGGCGGGATGGGTCGCCGCCGCCGTCGAAGGAATATATGTATGGGGGGGATGACTCAAAGGAGAACGCTGGTTGGATGACTCGATGAGAACGCTTGGGGGGAAGAGGGAAGGTTGGGGTTCTCTACAGTTGAGAACGAGGACTGCGATGGATATATAAAGTCGACCCGATCTTCCCCGCGGATGCTGGGAAGCTTAATTCCCGAGTGTCCGTCGGCTTGCATTGCTTTGGAGTCTTCCAGGCCAAGTGCGCGGCCATGTAGGAAAGCGAGGTGTCACCATCCTCCGCTGTAAGTAGCGTAAGTAGCAACGACCAATCAGAGCGTACGAAATGTCATTGGACTACTCCGTAGTTCGTGCCAGGAGAGAGCTGGGGGTGGCCCGTATTTCGTGGGGAGTTGGCAGCCACAACCGCGCCGCTATTAAAACGTTCCGTCATGTGGAGCCGAAACTGCGTGCCGCAAGTATATGAATCAGTGTCACAGCGCACCCCCTTTGCTGTTCACGACTTGCCGCAGATCCGTGGGGCAGGTGGAACTAAAGTTACTGCGGGCGGACAGTTCCAGTCTCAAGAAATACGGACGATGCCCTCATCCTGAACGTTCACGAAGACTACACTCTTCCGTGGGTTTGCGAGGCGCTGACTAAGTCATTGCCCACAACCCGAAGGCATTGCAACACCCGCTCCCGCAAACAATCCATCTTCAACAACGTCGTGAGTGATGGGGCTGACTGTAAGTTCTCATTATGCTTCGTTCCTGTGCGTGTCTAGATATCACTTTTTACGTCCCACGCCTGTGCCAATAACCCTTTTGAAGCCCGAAACGCCTACCAACAGCTGCGCCAGCACCAAATGCGATGGAAATGCCATCTACTGTGCTCTACTATCTTTTTTTTTTAGCGAGCCTTGGAGCCCTGCTTCAATCTCGCAGGTCCCAGTCCTTTTCTGACCTCGTCCAGCTGGGCCAGACCATCCTTGTACCCGTTGTGCTTCTTTCCTCTCTTCATGTGGCCGGTCTTGGATGAGAACTCGTCCAGAATGGAGTCAAAGTCGCTCCTCAGTCCAGGCGCTTGACTCGAGGTTGATGCCTTGCTGTAGACAGAAAGACCGGACATGCCGGACATGCCAGTCATGCCCGACATCATGGACATGTTGTCGTCTCCGCCATAACCGTCATCGGCGTAATCCTGCTCATACTTCTCGAAACGCTCATCCAACAGCGACAATTGGTCCGTGCGTTGCAGGGCGGAAGAAGTCATACTGTAGTTGGACGTGGACGTGAGAGCACCCTTTCTCTTCTTCTGCCGGCCGCCCGTCACCGAGGAAGCGCCAGTGACGAAGGACTGTAGGTCAGAGGGAGCGCCGGCCTTCTTCTGGGCCTTCTGGGCCTTGGCGTCCTTCTTGAACTTGCTGAACTCAGCCATCCAGTCGCCGTCCCCGTGGTCCTCGCCTTCCTCGCCGGCAGGGCCTTCGGCTGGCGGCAGCTTGACGCCCTCTTCGGACACCGCACCCGTTGGGGACGGTGCCTCGAAACTGGTCATGTTGTCCGCCTTGACCGTGTCATCCGTTGCCCATCCATCATCGTCATCGTCCACAAAGTCTCCCATCATCTCCCAGCTCTGCTGATCCACCTCTTTCGTATCCTTCGCCAGCTCGTTGAAGATGTCGTCTTCGTCCTCGACGTACGCCTCATCCTCCAGCGCCTCCAAGACCTCCCTTAGACGCGGGTCCATGTCCGGCTGAAAGCCGGCGATGGCGTCGGGAACGTCCTGCTGGTCCTGATAGCTGCCCTTCTTGTAAAACTCCGACGGCGCCAGATCCTCGCCGAACAGGTCGGCCGCGCTGCTCGCGCTCGCCGCGCTCGACGTGCTCACGCCGGCGTCGCTCCTGCCGTCGTCGTCGCCCATTCCCATCCCGGCCAGCATGTCCTCCAGCTTCATCTTGCCCTTGCCCTTGCGCTGCTGCTGCTGCTCGGCCTCGGCGTCCTTGGCCGGGATGAAGGTGGCGCCGCTGCTGCCACCGAGGTCGCGCAGGTGCTGCATGTAGTCGTACTCGGAGTCGTCGTAGAAGATGCCGTAGTTGGCCGCCTCGCCCTCGTTGGGGCGCACCCGCCCGGCGAACTCGGGCTCGAGATCATTCCGCGACCTGATCTTCCCACCGCGCACGCTGCCCTCGCCGACGTTGTTGTTGTTGCGGTTTTTGTTCGAGTTGGGCGCCGCCCTTTCGGCGAAGACCATGTCCGGGGCATTGGGGTCGTGGATGCGGGGGTCATTTTGGGAGCGGTAGACGAGCTGAAAGTTCTGCGCCGTCTTCTTGTCGCTGTGTTGGTTCGTTAGCGGGACATGCGTGCGAGCGGGGTTTTTCTTCGCTCCTCTTTCGGGCGGCGGTGACGGTGAAGGAGGTTTGGAAGGGGGATTAAGGCTTACAAAACCTTGCGGCGCGGCATGGTGGGCTACGTGTATTCGAGACTGCTAGCGAACAAAGAGTGGCGGTCGTCCGAAGGGTGCACGGAGTTAAGGCGCGGGTTGGTCGTTTGGTGTGGAGGGTGGGAAATGTTCGCGTTATCGATGCTGACAAAAAGTTGCGGGCGGACGAGAAAAATCCGATTGTGACGCAGTCTGTGTCGCCGCCCGAGAAACACAAGACCCCTCCATCTGCGGTCCTCCGCAACAATACACCACACACCATCTTTCCACACCGGGCATTCGCAGAAAAATACCGCCAACATGGGTCTCCCAAAATCCAAAAACCAGGTCGGGCTGGGCAACAGCCTGATGAACGACCGCTTCGGCAAAGGCAAGGGCTCCGACATGCGCCGCGGCAACGCAATTGAGCGGACGGGCCAGAACGGCGAGAAGGTATGCGCAATTCCCCTCCAAGAAGGGCGCTCGCTCACACAGTCTCCAGTACATCACCAACCAGAAGAAAGATGCGTCGTGGGTCAAGATGCGCAGTGTCACGGAGCAGGCCGCGCTCGACGAATTCCTCAGCACCGCCGAGCTCGCGGGCACCGACTTCACGGCCGAGAAGATGAACAACGTCAAGATCATCCACAAGGACCAAAAGAACCCGTACCTGCTGTCCGCGACCGAGGAGCGCGCCGCCGTGCGCAAGATGAACGCCCACCGCAAGAACCTGACCGTGCCCCGCCGCCCGCCGTGGAACGAGCACACGACCCCGAGGGAGCTGGACGAGCGCGAGCGCGAGAGCTTGCTGCAGTGGCGCCGCGGCTTGGCCGAGCTGCAGGAGAGCAACGACCTGCTCATGACGCCGTTTGAGCGCAACATCGAGGTCTGGAGACAGCTGTGGCGTGTGATCGAGCGCTCGGATCTGGTTGTGCAGATCGTGGATGCGCGCCACCCGCTGCTGTTCCGATGCGATGACCTGGAGAACTACGTAAAGGAAGTGGATCCCAAGAAAAACAACTTGTTGCTGGTGAACAAGGCGGATATGATGACGTTCGAACAGAGGCAGATGTGGGCGGATTATTTCACGGAGAACAAGATCAACTACAGGTTCTTCTCCGCCGAGCTGGCAAGGGAGATGAACGAGGCAAGAGATCTGGAAGATGAGGAGCTTGAGTCGTCTGATGACGAGGTTGAGGCAGGAGACAAGTTGGCCGAAGAAGCTAAGAAGTTGGATCTCCAAGAGAAGGAGGACGAAGAGAAGAAATGGGTTGATGAGGAGACGGTAAAGGTGGAGGAAAGTGGTGTGCCTCTCCCGAGCTCGGAAGAGGAAGCCGTTAAAGCGGACCAGAACGGGGTACCGCTTACAGGCTCTGAGGCGACCCGTATTATAACAACCGACGAGCTGGAGGCTCTGTTCCTCGAACATTCACCCGAAGTGGCCACGGGCCCCGACGGCCAACCCAGGAAGACGCAAATCGGCCTGGTCGGTTATCCCAACGTCGGAAAGTCGTCTACTATCAACGCTCTCATTGGTGCCAAGAAGGTGTCGGTGTCTGCCACCCCCGGAAAGACCAAGCATTTCCAGACTATCCATTTGAGCGACAAGGTTGTGCTTTGCGATTGTCCTGGTCTTGTTTTCCCCAACTTCGCCTCCACCAAGGCTGAGCTTGTCTGCAGCGGTGTCCTGCCCATTGATCAGCTCAGGGAGTTCACTGGACCTTCCGCTCTCGTCGCTCAGCGCATCCCGCAGGCCTTCCTCGAGGCAATTTACGGCATGAAGATCAAGATCAGGCCCGAAGAAGAGGGCGGTACGGGTATCCCGACCGCGGAAGAGATGCTCTCCGGTTATGCCATAGCCCGTGGTTTCTCAGTACAGGGCTTTGGTGCGCCGGATGTCTCTCGTGCGGCTCGCACCGTGCTCAAGGACTACGTGAAGGGCAAGCTCCTTTATTGCCACCCGCCTCCGGCTGATCCGCCGATCGATGGCAGATGGTTCAACCGGGACCTTTACGACGCGTCGCACCTCCCCGAGAAGCGCCGCGCTGCATTCGCGATTGCAGAGGAATCGAGCGTGGCAGGCGCACCTAGTGACGACGTCTCGCTGATGGACGACCCCGACGTCGTGCCGCTCAGGAAGAACAAGGTGCAGGGCGAGAAGACCCGGCAACTCGACAACAAATTCTTCGCACCGAAAGGCAACGGTGGGCATCTGATGATGCCTTTCCACGACAAGTACACCGAGCAAGGTCAAGCTGCTGGAAAACAGCTGAGTGGACGCAAGGCCTTGACGATGGAGGCTTTGGATAAGGATGTTGACCCGTCGGAGCTGAAGAAGGGCAAAAAGCACTTCAAGGGCAAGAGGAAGGTCAAGGTCAGGAACCAGGGCGGCGGTTACGAGTAAAGCTGGGTGGTCTAGGTTGGGGTTGATTTGTTCAGGACTAGTCCTGCGCTCTGGTTTTCAATCGTTGTGAGGCTCCAGCATTTTCGGCGTTGCTCGGTTTGGGTTATTGATAGGACGGATGGCTGATGACTGGGTCATATCTCATTTTAAAGGAATGGTGGTCTTTTAGAAGTATGGCCTCAAAAGTAAAGCTGTGAATTGCCGGATACGGCTGGGAGAGGGCCCAAGGGCCTGGAATGTAAATCTGAGTTCAAGCTTAAGGCGGCGGTCAGAATCATCTGACTGGCCTGTATCCTCGGTGATTAGGTTGGGGTTCGTCGGCAGAGCATTGGTGGTGGTTCGACTGGGGCGTGATGTCAAGGGGCCTCGGTAGTTTCCAACGTTCCCCGCAAATGCAGCCACCGAACGCCGAGGGTCCCACAGCCATACTAATCGCCGCCCTACCTCCGCGGACGAGCTACTTACTACTCTGGGGCCCCGGCTATTCCAATCCAGCCTCCCCCAGCTTCTCCTCCCACTCTTTCCCCTTTCCCTCCATTGACGAATTGAACCACCAGCCATGTCGGACCCGAAGCTACTGATCAACAGCGAGAAGGGCCATGTACCCGCCTCGCAACGCATCCCGCCCATCGCTCTGCCCTACGTCAGCGACCGGGCCAAGAAGACTCTCGACATTGTGAGAACAACACGGCACCAATGCTCCCCCCACTGCCATGGACATCTTGTCTAACCAGCACATGAACAGGTCGAGAAGTTCGTCGAAGAAGAATGCATCCCGGCCGACTCGGTATACCTGCAGCAGATCGGCAACACGCCGCAGGAGCGCTTCTCGGCGCACCCGCCGATCATGGAGGAGCTGAAGAAGAAGGCGCAGGCGCTGGGGCTGTGGAACATGTTCCTGCCCAAGGGGCACTTCAAGGAGGGTGCGGGCTTCTCGAACCTCGAGTACGGGCTGATGGCGGAGCTGCTGGGCAAGTCGCGCACCGCCTCCGAGGCGACCAACTGCGCCGCCCCGGACACGGGCAACATGGAGGTGCTGGCCAAGTACGGCAACGAGGCCCAGAAGCGCCGCTGGCTCGACCCGCTGCTGGCCGGCAAGATCAGGAGCGCCTTCCTCATGACGGAGCCGCAGGTCGCCAGCTCCGACGCCACCAACATCGAGCTGAACATGCGGCTGGAGGGTGACACTTGGGTGCTGAATGGACAGGTGAGTTTCCATATCCAGTCTTTCATTCTCTCCTACTACCTTGCATCTTCCTACCCCTCCGTTGCTCCCAATCATGCCATCTCCCCACAGCCACCACCACCCCTCCCAACCCCACAGAATCTAACCACCTTCCCACCCCACAGAAATGGTGGTCCTCCGGCGCCGGCGACCCCCGCTGCGCCATCTACGTCGTGATGGGCAAATCCGACCCGGGCAACCCGGACCCGTACAAGCAGCAATCGGTCATCCTCGTGCCGGCCGACACGCCGGGCGTGACGGTGCACCGGATGCTGTCGGTCATGGGCTTCGACGACGCGCCGCACGGGCACGGGCACATCTCGTTCGACAACGTGCGGGTGCCTGCGTCGGCCATGGTGCTGGGGCCGGGGCGGGGCTTCGAGATCATCCAGGGGCGGCTGGGGCCGGGGCGGATCCACCACGCGATGCGGTCCATCGGGGCGGCCGAGCGCGCGCTCGAGTGGCTGCTGGCGCGGCTCAACGACGCGCGCAAGCGCCCCTTCGGCGCGCTGCTGTCGTCGCACGGCGTCATGCTCGACCGCGTCGCCCGCTCGCGCATCGACGTCGACGCCGCCCGCCTCATGGTGCTCAACGCCGCCGTCAAGATGGACCTCGTCGGCCCCAAGAACGCCCTCAGGGAGATCGCAGAGGTCAAGGTGCTCGTGCCCACCACCGCCCTCGCCGTCATCGACCGCGCCATCCAGGCCTACGGCGGCGCCGGCGTCTGCCAGGACACCCCGCTCGCCAGCATGTATGCCAACGGCCGCACCATGCGCATCGTCGACGGGCCCGACGAGGTGCACATCTTGCAGCTGGGCAAGAACGAGAACAAGCGCGGTAAGCCGCTGGGCGAGCGCATCGAGGCGCAGAAGGCCAAGGCGGATGAGCTGTTCAGGCAGGCGGGGCTGACGAGGACTGATCCGCTGAGCTTGGAGAGGAGTACCGGCAAGGCGAAGTTGTGAAAAAGGGGTGGTAGCATGGCAGATTGAATGGAGTGAGCGATGGATGACCTTTGCTGATGAAGCCGTATGTACCTTTGGTTGCGAAACCATCAACATGAATGGGAACAGGAGCAAATGCCTTTTCAAATTAAAATCGAATCGAATCTACTATCATCGCGGGGTATTCAACATTACAAGAAGAATTATTGCGAACTCGATGGCACTTTGCCGCCAGCTATGCCAGTGAATAGTTTCTCCCAAAAACCTATACCGTCTCTTTCAGTCATTCTGTCTCCCGCTGCCCACAGATCATTGCTCCAACTTACTGTCACTTCCGCACTGCTTCTTCACCTTCCAAACCACTATGCCTCTCCTGCCAACCACTCGCTGCAATGTCGGCACGACCCCGTCATCACCGAACTCCATATCATCGAGGTTCAGGTGATGCTTGTAGCTCCAAACCTCCTCCAGCTCAAACGCCCGCTTCTCGCCCCCAGCCTCCCGAGGAGGCGTCGAAAACGCGTCCAAAAATGTCGCGCTTTTCGGTGCAACGAGGTACGTGATTTCCCTCTCGCCCTTCCTGCCCGCCCGCTCCAACTCGGCGTTCGAGCACGCTGTGCCGTTCGCGACGCGCTCGACCATGGAGTCGGGCTTCATGCCCATCAGGTCGACCGTGTCGACGACCTCGTTCTTGCCGTTGAGCAGCCACACCGGCGGGCTGTACGTCTTCCACCAATACACGCTCGTGACGGCCGGCTCGCCGGAACGCGCGATCCAGATTTGCGCGGGCACGACGCCCCCTTGGTGGTAGACGCCCATCAACAGGCCCATGGCCGCGTTGAAGACAATCCAGGTTGCCAACCACGCGCGCCGCACCCGTTTGTTCGTGGGGACTCGGATGGAGGAGAGGATCAGTGGGACGGCTGGGAGGAGGAAGCGCGCTTCTTGGTGGGGGAAGATCGAGAGGAGGCCGACGCCGGAGAGCGCGGCCGCGAGGCGGAGGTTCTTGCGGTAGCTGAAGAGGAGGAGCGGGAAGGCGGGACCGATCAGCTGCGGGAGGTTCGCAACGATGTGCTGGTAATACGGATGGAGGCCGTGCTGGGCGAGATTGTGCGCCGAGGAATTGTAAAGGAAGTTGTTGAGAGGCGTAATTACAGGGTTTTGAACAAGGTTCGTGAGGGTCAGGCCGTCCGAGTGGTAAAAGGCGGTGTCAAACATTATGGCTACTATAGTCGTGATGGTTGCCGATAGTAGCAGCGCGATTAGAGACAGCGGCTTGCGGTGGAAATGTGGGATGAGTTGGAGCAACGGGATGATCAGGTATGCCGGGAACGTAATCCTGTTGAAGAAACCGCCCACTGCAAAGAAGCCTAACAATGCTGTTGCGTTGAGACTGGAGCGTTTCTGCCATACAGAGTCAGCTATGCCCTCAGGGTGAGGCAGAAGATCCGTACCTTGTCCTCCAGTATGCGCCCGATCAGAACCAGGCTCCAAATGAGCGCGAGAGTCTCCAATGAATTCGAAAAAGTATGCGTCTGCAAGGTCCACGTCACGTATGACGATGCGACGAGCATAGAAGCCGAGCTGCGCTGATGCGGCGACACCAGCTCCAGGATAGCCCAGTCCTCAAGCACGAAGCTCATGACGAACATCATGACGCGCAGCGTCCAGTATACCACAAATGGCGGCACTTCCTCCGCGATGCCTTCGCCAATGCCGCGCAGAACGGACATGGGTATGCCATAACAAATCCATAGCGGAAACGAGCTGCGAATGGGGTGTTTCGAGGTAAACTCCCAGGTAAGGTGGACAGGGTAGCCGAAGATGCGCCCTGATAGGAAACGGGGTCAGCAAGCTAGTCTCGTTGCAAATGCGCATGCAGAACATACCAGCTATCACCTCGGGTCCTTGAAAGTTCTCGTCCGGGTGCAGGTAGCTCGGGGAGAGAGCGAACCAGAGGCGCACCAGGAGCAGAAAGAGGTACGCGCGCCGCCACATTGCGAGAGTGTCGCGGGGTTCAGCTCATCGAAAACAGTGGCAGTAGGCGCCTGGAAGGTAGCATCGACGGTGGAGGAAAGGGCGTCGGAGCTGGGGGGTGATGGGTGTTGTGCGACACAAACGCAGAGCTCACCACGTCTCTCTAATGAAGGTACCCGGTTCGATAAGGATAAGGAGCGGCCGTCTCGATAGGCTGAGACTGCTCGACGCTCGGAGAGAATCCGGCTTTGGGATGGTCAGAAATTAACCACGCTGTGCGGCGAGTCGCAACCATGCAGAGTGGCTGCCCGCGTGGTGCGCAGCGCAGTTGGAGCTCCAGGTCTTGCTTGCGACGCGCGAGACTGGCCACACGGATTGGTGGTGGCCGGCATGACGCGGTGATTACCAGCCTTATGACTTCCCAAAGCGGCACGAACCCGAAACATTACCCGCAGCAGGACAGCAGGGTGATCCGATCACAAGGCTGGCCGACGGGTCGACGCGCTGGGCCGCTTGCCGTTAATTTTGCGTGTCGTCGCTGCGTTTACTACTGCCGGACCTCAACATTTCGCCTATAAGGACGTCATCGGTACGTTGGGCCATATGCCAGGCCCCGCTACCGTGTTATAGCTGTTGTAGAGTTCCTGCATGATTATTATCCAAACGAATACTTCGCTCCCATGGTGCTGAGAGGCTTGCGACAACCAAAGTCTGCACTGAGAAAACGCTGCTTGTCGGGGAAACCCCGATACCGTGCGGTGTGCAATCGCAGACAGCGGTACACGCAGCAGGTGAGATGCTGCCGTTTTCCCAGTGCGCGCAGGCGCAGACACGTCGCTTTCTCGCCCATGTGGGCACGAAGCATGTGGCAGCCTGGCGACTTATGAGGAACCGACAACAGACGGCCTAGCGGCGCTGCTGCTGCCTTGCGAAAGCTTCACCAGGAACCGTCATACCTATTCGGGCTTCCATTTCTGCCTGCGTGCCTCTCTTCCCCGTGCTCTTCGCTCGCCTGACTAGACTGTTTGGACCCTTCCCTTTGCATAACTTTAAAAGGCCGGCGCCCGCTGTTTCCTCGCCCTGGCCCTACTTAAACCCTCCACCCCGAGCCTTCCGTGCACCCATCGGCGAACTCAAGCTCCGCCGCCCCACGACCCTCGACCACCGCACTTCGCCGCTCCACCGTCACTCCTCAACCCACACCACCACCTTCCGACCACCGCCACATCGCCACAGCACGATGTCGTCCACCCAGAAGATCACGCTCACCACCTCAGACGGCGTCGACATCGATGTCGGTACGTGCGATCGCGCCCCGCCCCGCGCTTCCAGATCTTGCGAGCTGACAGCGTCACACAGAGCGCCAGGTCGCCGAGAGGTCCATCCTGATCAAGAACTTGCTCGAGGATCTTGGTGCTGATTCGGGCGAGGCCATCCCCATCCCCAACGTACGTTCCCGTCAGTCACCCTGCGAGCTCGTTTCCCCGCTGACACAGCGCACAACAGGTCAACGAGCAGGTGATGCGCAAGGTCATCGAGTGGTGCGAACAGCACAAGAAGGACCCCCCCGCGTCTGCCGACGATGACTCGGACTCGCGCAAGAAGTCGACGGACATCGACGAGTGGGACCAGAAGTTCATGCAAGTCGACCAGGAGATGCTGTTCGAGATCATCTTGGTGAGTCGTCATCCGCCCCGCTTCGCCCCAACCCCCGCCGCGTGCGCGCAGGGTCGGCTGCAAGCGCCACCGTCTTCCAACGTCACTGCGTACTGATTTGTGACTCTTCGCATCATAGGCCGCCAACTACCTCGACATCAAGGCTCTCCTCGATGTCGGCTGCAAGACCGTTGCCAACATGATCAAGGGCAAGTCCCCTGACGAGATCCGCAAGACCTTCAACATCCAGAATGACTTCACCCCCGAGGAGGAGGACCAGATCCGCCGCGAGAACGAGTGGGCGGAGGACCGCTAAGCTCGCCGTCTCTTGCTCCTCGTAGCCCCAGGCATCTCTGAAAAAAGGCAATTCGGAATGATCTTCGCGGCCACCGTTTATTACCCACCGATGTACAACGCACATCACCTCAACGACGAACGAGGCGCCAACCGGCTACGGTGTGGTTTAGAAGCAGCACGAGATGTCTAGGCGGCTAAATGATTCCTCGATTTCTTGCTCTTCATGCGCTGGGTCATGCATTCACGGCGGAAATGATTATTCTCCATTGGCGTCGGGGTCACCTTCTTTTTTTCCCCCATCAATTCTTCCATATATGTTGTTGGGATAGGGTAAACCTCTATTCTATGGGTTTCTCATACCAAATTCGGGTTAGCGGGTAGCAGCAGCTCGCTGCTTTTTTCTCTGCGGATGGAAGTTGCCTCTTCCCGGGGTTGGCTCATCGTGGAAAAAAGCTTCATTACAAAGAAATAGCATGCCATAGAGTGAACTATGGAAGATTCGATTGAAATAAATGAACGGTACGTTGTTGAAAGTGCTTAGATAGAAGCGAAAGCGTGGTAGTATACGATAACGCGCTTTTTATAAGCGAACAATAAAAGATTAGTAGTACTTTATTATTTGTCACGATTCTGAAAGTAAAGAGTTGGATTGCTAACGAGAGGTTGTACGGGTTGCGAAGAGTAAGCCGTGTGGACTATCTACGCAATGGCTAAGTCATGTTCTACACGTGACGTTATTGGCATGACTCGGGGCAGATCGTGACATATTCTTAGCATAAAGTAATAAAGTAAAGAATATACGCTAATAGATAGTAATATAATTATAAGATAATAATAACATATAAAGTTAAGTTTAAATATACTTGAATGCTTCACTAAAGAGTAAAGATATTACTACGGTAAAAGACTTAGCCTAGCTTTATCAGTATTATTATTACTAAGAAGGCCCGTGCGAAGCGTCTGATTCATGAGATCAGGCCTTAGCTAGAGCCGCGCTGCAGCACGCCGTCGCATCCTACGCGCCATCTCCGCACTCTCTGACTCTCTCACCAAAATGCGCCGAGCCTGAAATAGGAGCATGGGAGATGGCCCACAATGCGGGAGCATCATCGCCCACCCCCGGCGGCCCGCTCCACCATGAGTACAAGCGCAGGCCTACCGCCGCCGACACCACCGACCCGAGCCCGCCTCCTCGATCTCCCGCCCGCCGCCCTTCCAGCGCCCACAAGCGGAGCGTGTCGGCCAGCATTCTGTCGAAGCTGCCATTCCTGCGCAACCCGGCCGGCGATCTGCCTGCCGCCGCCCATGTCGCCGCCCTCGCCAGCAAGGAGGACCTGCGCGCTGATGACGACGGACGGCTGAGCCTGGCAGCGAAGCGCAGCGGCGCGTCCATGGCCCTCGCCCACGCCGTGCGACAGAGTGCTGCCAACGCCAGCAGCGGCGGGCGTCGACGTCGCGGCTCGCTGCGCAAGACTGCCATTCTCGGCACGCGCCAGCGCTCGAGCGAGTCCGCCCTGCACAAGATGGTCCCCATCGCTACCAGCCCGACCTCGCCCGAGCAACACCCAGCGCCCCTCGCCCCGCGCCCCTTCACCTACGCCAACCCCTCGGCCACCTCCTCGTCCGAGAGCGGCTGGAGCGGCGGCTCGTCGTCTGCCGCACCAGCCCCGCGCATGCCGCCAGCCAAATCCGCGTCCAATTCCTCCACCGCCGCCGTGCACGAGACGCCGCGCCCCGGCGTGCTGGCCTCGCCCATCTCCAGCCCCGTCACCAGCCCCGTCGCCAATCCTTACGCCAGCACCACCGACGACGACAATGATTCGCTCACCTTCCGCCGCCCCTCGTCCCCCGGCGCCGGCGGCGGCAATGGCCACCTGTCGCCGAGCTACTTCCCGATGCAGGCGCTGAGCAGCAGCAGCCTCCTCCAGCAGCGCCGCCGCAGCGCCGTCAAGACCAACTCGTCGACCACGCGCCATTCGTCGCCGCTGTCGCTGCCGCCCGCGACCACGACCTTCGACCTCGTCGACGAATGGGACTACAGCGAAACGGAGTGGTGGGGCTGGGTTGTGTTGATCGTCACCTGGATCGTCTTTGTCATTGGCATGGGCAGCTGCCTCGAGGTGTGGAGCTGGGCCTGGGACGTCGGCGAGACGCCGTACGCTCCGCCCGAGCTGGAAGACGATCCTACACTGCCAATCGTTGGCTATTACCCCGCCTTGATGGTGCTCACGGCGGTGATGGCGTGGGTTTGGGTCGTGGTCGCTTGGGTGGGCATGAAATACTTCAGACACGCCAAAGTCGTTGGGGACGATGGCTAAGGAAGCTGTGGAATCCTTTGCGTTGATCTGGTTGTTTGTTTGGGGATGCCAGGGGTAAACGGAACGAAGGCAAAATCTGGAACGGTAGTCATGAGCCGAGGCGGATGGCTGAACTGAGATACCCAAGTAGTACGGCTTGAAGTAAAGCCTTATATCAAACGTATGATTTTCCTTTATTGCGGACCTCTCACTGGCCTACGCTTTACGAACAGCACCGGACCGGATCTGAATCATACTCAGACAACACTTGGTGTGATCGAGGACAATGCATTCTGCATAGTGGACCCAGTCTCCTCGCTCGGACCCTCTTTGAGTCTCGCTCGGCGTCTGTGTCGGTCAATGCGTTGGCAGTGATGTGGCACAGAAGCAAGACCTGACGAGCATGCTTCTTGGCAACGGCTTTCTTACTGGACATGCCGTTTGGCGCGACGAACGGACATGGCGAATTTTCATTCTCGACGATTTTGGCATGGGTCAGGTCATTGCTCACCGCCTGGAGCGAGTACTTTTCCACACACTCACCTATCCAAAGCCTCCTAAGTAGTTCACGAAATCTGTAGACAACCTTAGCTCTAAGAGTCTAAGTCCCCAGATAGATTGACTTAACTTACATCGTACCGATTGAACACTTGGTGTAGAAATAACACATGTAAAATCTGTAGAGAAAAGAAAAATGCCGCTCGACTGGGTCGTTTCAAGGCCTCAGGCTCTCCGCTCTTTCCCCACAGTGCACGAAGGAGCAGATCCTTCATGCCCAACCAGATGGGACGCCGTTCTCTGCAGGAACACTCTTTTTATACATACCCTCGCTACCTGAAGCATTCCAATCTTGTGGCTCATACACCCTCCGGTCTGCCCTGTGTTCGTGGTCTGAATTGGTACGATATCATCATAGGTTATTGGAACTTTCTCTCCAAAAGAACAGCCTCACGGTTCCGTCCGAGAACACTGCAGCGCATAGAAGTGAGAGAGAAGAAGAGAGCAATACAGCAAAAGGAAACAGCACAGAGAAAACAGAACGTCCTCTCGGCCGTCCTACATTTCCTCCCGCAAAAACTTCCCTAACCACCATGGCACCAACACTCCAGCTCTCCCGCGCCACCGAGGGGGACATCGACGGGCTCCTCGACCCCATATATGCCGCCTTCGAGGGCAACGACATCCGCACCATGTTCTTCGGCCACGACACTCCAGCCTGCCGAGCAAGTGCCAAAACTCGCATCGCGGAGTGGATGCGCGAGGGCAATCAGAACGTCTGGCTCAAGGTCGTGGAGCAGGAGACGGGGCAGATCATCGGAGGCAGTTGGTGGATGGTCAGTCTTTCTTCCCGTTCCTCATTCAACATAACACTGTCTTCCCCCCCTTTCCGTTCCCTTGCTCGGTTTCTCGCAAGTCCAAACGCCCCCCAAAAACATATCGAGACCCACGCATACAAGTAAAAAAGGGAAAGAAAAAAGCAAAAATATGCCAACACCAAACTAAACCTGATCCCCACCTACCTCCCCCAGATCTACCCCAACTGGACCCCCAACCCCGCCCTCACCCCCACCGCCGCCGCCGCCGCCGTCAAGCTCGACTTCCTCTCCGGCCCCGACGACGACCGCGCCATGGGCGAGACCCTCATGCGCGACTTCCTAGCCCGGCGCGCACGGCACACCTTCGGACAGCCGCACATCCGTAAGTACCTATGTAGTCACCACTCATCTTCTCCCTCCTCCAACTGACAATAAAAACAACGACAGTCCTCGCCCTCCTCTTCACCGCGCCCTCCCACCAGCGCCGCGGCGCCGGCTCGCTGCAGATGCGGTGGGGCGCCGCGCTGGCGGACCGGCTGCTCGTGCCGCTGTACGTCGAGGCGACGGCGGCGGGGCGGCCGACGTACGCGGCGGGCGGGTGTGTCGACGTGGAGGAGGTGCGGACGGTGGTGCGGCCGGCGGAGGGAAAGACGACGGCGTCGGATGGGAAGGATTGTTGGGTGTGCGAGTATACGATGATGAGGCGGGAGCCGAGGGGGGTGGAGATGGTGGTGGGGAGGGGGGAGGATGAATTGATTTGAGGGCAACGTCGGGTGGGCAGACAAGGGGATTGGACAGAGAAGAGGGACGACCCAAAAAAAAAAAAGAATAACATTTCCTGCTCTCTCCATAATCTGCCCTTCTCCTTTTGTTTCTCAGGTGCGGGATTAAGCCATGGGCTTTCGTAATGTCATAACCATAGGAGTCGCTCTTCAAGATAGCACTGCAAAGAACCCACCCAGCCCACTACAACTCCAACGTCCCAATCCGTCCACCGATTTCTCCACCCCTGCCCCAAACGCCCTCGGCCACCCTTCCCCTGAGCATCTCCAGCAGACCATCTCTTCCAGGCACCTCCTCCGCCGAGGTCTGCTCCAACTTCCTCAGCAGCGTGCGAACGACATCGAACTTCCTCGACGCAACCTGGTACGCTGCGTTCTCGGCATCCCCTCTACCGCCGACCAAATTGGAGAACGACGGCGCCGGCCGCATCAAGTACGGCACGACGGGGTTACCGGGCCGGAGCAGCACCGCGAGGCCGATCGAGGGGAAGTCGGAGGGCGCAGCGGAGGATCCCGTTGACCACGACGAGGTGGCGAGCGCGTTGATGAAGTTGAGCGCCGCAAGCGCCGTTTCTTTCAGGGCGACGGTCTCGGCGAGCTGGACGAGGTCGGGGAAGAAGGACGAGTTGTGCTGCACGAACAGCGCGCAGAGGGCGCGGGCGGAGGACTGCTCGGCGGCGAGACGCTCGGGGAAGGTGGCGCTGGTGCGGGACGGTGCGGCGGGCGCGGGGAAGACGAGGTCCTTGCTGGAATCCTCCGGTCCGTGGAAGATGGTGGCGAGCGTGTGGAGAGCGTCGGAGTTGGTGGAACGGGAGCCGGGGATGAGGGAGAGGGGCGAAGAAGTCCAGATGGTGCTGGAGTCGGCAACGAGAGTGGTGCGCGGAAGCGAGGCCAGGACATGAAGATCGTGGCGGGGTGATTCTCCATGGACCCATTGGGCAGGCTTCATACTACTAAACACGTTCATAAGGCGACGGAGTGTCGTGGCCTTGACTTCGCTGGATTCGAAGTCTGTGGGGTAGGTTGATGCATAGGTAGCCAGGTATTTGGCAGCTGGGCTGTAGAGGTAGGAGATTTCAAACGACTCGTGAACCGTGGGATTTAGGAAAAAGCTCAGAGTTCTGTCATGTAACTTGCGCGTCTTGAGATATTCGAGCGCGTTGGACTCATGGTGAGATGCAGTATGTCTAGGCCATGGGGTCAGCCTTTCTCTATCAAACTCCATTGACCGACTGGGACTTACTTGGACGGTTGGTTGCACGTCTTCAAAAGGTCCGAGAAGAACTCCATAAGGCTTATGTGCATTAGAATGTCTCCATCATAGTCCACGGTATGCAAAGATATGAAGTCCAGGAGGCCAGGAGACTTCAGTCCGTAGTCCTGCTCGATGTCTGGATGGTGCGAGCGTGTAATAGCCTCCCAGCTAAGTGCACCAACCTTGGGAAGCCACGACATCAGCCGAGCTTGCGCAATTGTCTTTTGGGACCTGCTCAGGTCAGGGATGCCGTGAATCACGCTTTTACCGCCGCACAGGCTGAAGAACAGGGCGTAGACGTCTCGGTCGCCAAAGACGCGTTTCCACACGAATCCGGTGCCATGGCTCGCACTCGTGCCTGAAACCGGCACATCTACTGCTACGTGAGGATTGCTGCTGCTTATGAAGTCGGGTGCAGACTCGATTCCCATGGAATCGGCAGGATCCCGGTCAACCTTGAGAAGTTCATGCAGGACGTTGCCAGCCCTCTCTGCAGTGCCGATGTCGTCGGTCGCAAGCCACAGGGTGATCAAGCGGGAGATGACGTTCGGGATACTGGCAATATACTCAGCATGGCGTACATCCCTAGCTGCCTTTTCCAGAGTCTGCAGTGCTAAAGCATGGTACGGTGTGGCTGCCAAGACCAAGGCGCCTGCGAAGTCGATGGGCGGATCCAGTGACCTGATAGTGTCAAAGTCGAAGGCAGCACCGATCTTAGTCACCAGTTGGATGACCGGGGTAGGGTCCTGCTGGAGAACAGCAAAGAGGCGCGTCATTTGAGAGAGCAGCTCATGGGCCGTCTTGGCGTCAAGGGAGTTCGAAGTCGCAAGAGGTTCCACATCATCAAATAGCGAGGCATCGAGTGGGAGTGACGGGTGCTGCTGGACCTGTGTCAAGTGGTGGGTGAGCTTCCCGATCGCCTGAGTGGCGGCATCTTGCTGTTCGGACATTGCTGTTCCGGGGTGTAGGTAGAGGTAGGCGATGGAGACGCGTAGGTGGGTGCGGCGTCAGCCTGGTGTTGTCTGCAGCTTCGGGATGCTGCGCTCGTGAGGTTTAATGAAGGGGCCGCGGATGCATGGAATGCTCGTCCGGAAGCCCGGCGTCCTTGTCCCGGTACGTGGGCAGCTCCGTTACCGTGTCGAGCTTTGCGAGCAGGTGCGACTGTGATGGCGGGGATAGGCGAGACCGCGCGCTAGTCGAGTATGGCGGGGCAGCGCAAGCTCGAGTCAGCTCACGCTACCGCTGGCTTACTCATGACTCACATGCTGCCTTTTTTGCCCGCCGCTGTACTTCCGACTCATCTCCATCGTTGCGACCATGCTCGACACCTTCAATCGACCCTTCCCAGCAACGCCTCCCCGTCCTTCCCTGTTCCTCGACCGGTAGCACGTCTTTCCGACCGACCCTTTCTCTCCACCAGGAATAAATCTTCGCAACTGGTCACACTATGGCTGGCAGAGCCTGGCCCGGCATCCACAGCCGCAGCGGCGGCGGACACGGAAAGATTGCTGGTGTGGATGTGCCGTGGGAATATGATGCTGAGCTCAAGATCGACACGAAGCCCTCTGAGCTCTTCCCCGTAAGTCGAGCTCCGTTGCGATCCAATCCCGCGCAAGCATGGCACGCGCTCGCCATGGTCTCATGCACCTCAACACCTGTTCCACACAACCACGTCTACTTCACCTAAGCTGCGCCATGCCACTACACGCCCCCTCTTCACTCCCCTCACCATGGACCTTCCGTCGCACTGGTTCTGGGGCGGCAAACCCTATACCGACGAGGAACTGCATGAGCTCATTCGCCTAACACGCTTCCAGCCGAACCCGCCCCCGATCGCACCCCCGCCCCGGCGCGAGGAGAAGATCGCCGTCGCACGCTACCGCGCCCTGCGCGAACGCATCCACGAAGGCCCACTATACACCGTGCTCGGCGACCACTCGCGCGTCACCAAGCGCGGTGCCGTCGCCTCATCCGCCGTCGTGATCGACCCTTTCGAAGGCATGCCCACCTACGGCCAGAAGTACAAGAAGCAGCGCCGCAAGATCCCGCGTCTGGATACCAGACCTTATGGTACGCCCGCCCAGCGCCCAAAGAGGCCTAAGATACGGTGGAGCTTTTTCGAGGCGCTCTGTGACTAACATGCTCTTGTGCTTTTTTTCGCGACGGAACAGTACTCCGCTTCTTCCCCAATGAGCTCTGGACGACGCTTGATCCGACCACGCACGATCCGACGACCAAGCCCGGCGCCAAAGCCGCCGCCCATAAGAAGCGCCAGAAGCTGCTCAAGATCGCGCTATCCACGAAGCTGACCCGTCTTGAAGAGCTCGAGGGCGAGGACGGCGAGGGCCTGGGCCGCGACGAGGACGAAGACCTCGACAAGGATGAGGATGAGGACGCAGGTCCGCACGAGGAAGAAGAGCAAGACGATGATTTCGAGGAGGACGAAGACGACGACGACGATTACAATGCCGAGAACTACTTCGACAACGGCGAGGACGATGAGTATGGTGACGAGGGCGGCGGTGGTGGAGATGATTACGACTTCTAAAGAAAAGGGACGGAAGAAAGGTCCTCCAACTGGAACACAGAGGCTACGGCCCTTGTTCATCTGTTTCAACCTAGTACGTTTGCATGCATGCAAAGCGTCATAATCTCGAAAAGGCGGGACTGGCGAATATTGGAGTTCTTCCCGGGGTGGACTGGGCTTGCCCTTATTTCTCTTTTTATTAACAGGATGGACGAATACCCGGTCTCCAATGCTGAGGTAGTTTCTCTACATTACACCAAAAGCCGAACTGTCAAATGCATGTGTAGAAGATTATTTTGTAGCGAATCAGCCATGGTGATACAGTCATCATGCATGATAGAGCGGCAAACCCCGCACCTTACAAGCTCGAACCGTTTGCAAGATACAAGAAGTCTATATATATTGTACAAATACTGCTTCCCCATCTTGTGTGCGATTCTACACTACGATTGCGCCATCACCAACCCCCCAGTTGCAAATTGGATACAGGGAAAGGAAAGGAAAGAGAAAAAAACGACCCAAAAAGTATACACGCTTGAATGAGGATGATACAAGGATCGTCCAATGCACGCACACAAAATCAAACCCCCCCCCAATCCACACAAATGCAAACCCTTCAACAATTGAGCCCGCTCCTCCCAAACCATCCCTCCCTCCGTCAACGACTTTGCCTCACCCAGCTCCGTCTGCCGATCAAGTCCATCCAAAGAGAGAAAAGTAGGAGGAAGCAGAGCCTCTCCATTCTCAATCTAAAACGTTTCCTCATCCCACGCCACCTCCTCCTCCTTCGGCGGCGGGGGCGGGGCCTCGGCGGGAATCTTGTCCCTCAACCAGGCCATGACGGCCTCGGTGCCGCGCTTCAGGGTGGCATACGTCGGGACGCGGAAGGTGTTGCCTTCGATCTCGAGGCTCTTGAGGCCCTCGTCCCACAGCAGGCCGACCTCGGGGGGGATGCGGGCGATGCTGTTGTTGGCGAGGCCGACGACGTGGAGGCCGGCGAGGGCGGTGGCCGAGACGTCGTCGATGCCGTTGTCCGAGGCGAGCAGGGTGGTGAGCTGGGGGAAGCGGGCGCGGAGCGGCGGCAGGGTGCCGGTGATGTGGTTGGCCGAGACGTCGAGCGAGTGCAGCTTGGGCGCGTCGAGGTGGGCGACGAGGAAGTCGAGCGACGGGAGCTTGTTGGCGGCGAGGCGCAGGTCGCGGAGCGCCGGGAGCGACACCTCGTCGGTGAAGGTCGTGGTGAGGCGGTTGTTGGAGAGGTCGAGCAGCGTGATGTTGGTCGCGAGCGAGACGGCGTCCGGGATGTACGTGTACCAGTTGTGGTGCATGACGAGCTGGCGGCAGGCGGGGGCGACGGGCGCGAATTCGTTCTCGTGGAGCACAGCGAGCTGTTTGGAGGAGAGGTCGAGGAGGCCGTTGGGCTTCATGGCCCACATGCTGTTGGTGGGGATGATGCCGTTGGCACTCTCTTCGGCGTCGCCCGCCTCGTTCGAACCGTCACCGCCCCCGGCAGTCGCATTGTGCCGCTTCTTAAGGTCTGCCTTCAGATCCTCGGCGTTCATAGTAAGGAATTTGCGCTCCCGCAGTGGATTGGCTGCCAGTGTTAGCAGATCAAGGTTTTCCATCTGGCCAATCTCAGGCTCGAGCTTCGAGATGTTGTTGCCGTTAAAGTTGGCTTGCTTGAGTGCTTTCAACGACGTAAAGCCGGTGGGAAACTCGGATAGTTTGTTTTCCTCTATTAGCAGAGTCAAGAGGCTAGTCCACCCAGTCAAATCCGGCAGCGTCTCAATACGGTTGATCGATAGGTTCAGTGACTTCAGTGCCGGCATGGATAGAGCTGAGGAGCCCAAAGAAGTAAGGGCGTTGCCAGATAGGTCGAGAGTCTGCAAGCGTGGCATTTCCGTTACAGTCTCTGGAAAGAATGCTCCTCGGAGAGCATTCTTGGAAGCAAAGAGTTCGGCAAGAGGTAAGGCTGCTAGCACCTCCATCGGAAGAGACGACATTCCGTTGGTGTTGACGTTGAGGACTCGAAGGTTGACGAGTCCCCGCAGTGCATCTGGGAGACGAGCAATCCTGTTGCCCTGAAGCTCCAGAACTTCAAGGTTCATAAGAGCGCTTATCGACTCGGGAAGATCTCCTTCTAGATCGTTTTCGGCTATCCTTAGCTCGCGCAGAGATCCAATCTGGGAAATCACTTCGAAGGAATCGTTGCGAAGGCGGTTTCGCGACTAGCTGGGGATCAATGTAACTACTCCTACAAAAATGCAGAGCATTCAAACTTACCAAATTCAGGATTGTCAGCCCCTCTAATCGCCGTAGACCGACAGGAAGCTCCTTCATTATGTTGCCGTGGAGGTCGAGCATCTCCAAGCCGCCAAATTGCGGTCCTACTGCATCCATGTCCTCAGCGGCCTCCGCAGGGTCAACGTCCGGGAACAAATCCTCCGGAAGTTTCTCAATGTCGTTGTCTGCAGCATTGAAGCGGACAAGATCGACAGAAGCAGACCACTCAATTCCTGCATCGGGATTATACTCGTACATGGTCATGACTTCCTTTGGAATTTCACTCAGACCCATGTTTGCAATGTTGAGGCGACCGTCTGATCTGGCAGTATCGACTCTCTTCCTAATCACCGCTTCTCCTCCCTTCGGCATTTGGTTGAAGGGATCCTCAAATGAATCCAAGTCCCCTCCTCCAACGGGTACGTCGTTCGCGAGCGGCGTGGCTGGCTTTGTTTGCGCACTCTTGCGTGCTGCCTTTGCCTTTGCTATTTGCTCCCTCAATGCACTGGAAGAGCTTTTAACGTTTGATGAAGGATCGGGTGCCTCTGCCTTTGCCGGTGCTTTCCTCGCCGAAGTAGCCGGCCGGCTTGGCAACGTTCGCTCTATCTTCGGCTCAGGAGCTTCAATTGGAGAACGAAGATTATCACCCAAGTTAGTTGCGACTGGTGGACGGGTTCTGGGCAGCTTGCCGATCGCACTTTTGCTAAAGCCGAACGGAGTTCTCGACACCCGCCCGCTGGGGCTTGCAACATCGGCGGAGTCGGCGAACTGAGGGCTGTTAAGGGCATCAGGGCTCTTGAGGCCTATAGGGCTCATGAGGTTTGCCTCTGATTCGGAATCTTGCTCGAATGCCGCCGGAGACATTGGCTGACTATCAGTACTAGCAGCTGGGGATCTCGGCGCTGCACTTGCGCTTCGTCTACCTGGAGTGCTGTAGCCTGGTACCTGATTTTGCGAACTACGTGTGGTGCTCGAAGCACGCGACATGCTGCTCGGCGGCCTTAACGTAGGGGTAGTGGGCCTTTGACTACTGCTCCTGAGCGTGCCAGCAGTACGCGAAGCAGGCCTCGATGCTCTAGAACTCATTGCGGATGCGGGCCGCCCTGGATGGCCCATGCCGGGGCTTGTAGGATTTGGAAACCAGCTGGTAGAACGGGACGTAGGCGAGGTCGGCTCAGCCATAATACGACCCAGGCTCTCGAGAGTCCGGTCGGTCAGCGAGGGCTCGCGCTTTGTGGATCCACCTTCCTGCCTGGCTCCGGGCTGCTCTACAATAGTGTCAGGCTCATCTGCGACGCAAGGGGTGGTATGGACTTACCGCGGGGCTGCCCCTCGTCGAAGCCAAATTCAAACTCGCCACTGTGAACGTCGCGGTGACTTAGCCTCGACGAGGTACGAAAGCCGTCCAAGTCGCCCAACACGTCGTCTTCCTGCTCTACATTTGTGGTGCTGATCGCGGACACGGCGGGGCGCTGGATGCGCGACCGCGCCTGACGCGACGCCGGGCGCCCAATTGGCTTCTTGAAGACATCCTCGTCCTTCTTCGCGGCGGGTCTTGCGGGAATGCCGGTGCCGACGCTCGGACGGGGCGTGGAGGCGGCGCGAGGGCTGGGAACGGCGCGCAGGGAAAGGGAAGAGCTGGTGCGCAAGCGCTCAGAGGGCGCTGGGCTGACGGACGCGCGACCTGGCCTCTGCGGGACAGGGAGGGTGGAGGGCTTCGGTATGCCAGAAGGGCGCGGCAGGCCGGAGGGGCGCGGGATGCCCGAGGGCCGCGGGAGCCTCGACGAGGAGTCCATTGGAGTTGGGCGACCGATGCGGGATGGGCTGGTTTGCTGGCGGTAGCACGGGCGCGGTGTGAAGAACAGCGCGGGGAGGATCTGGAGCTTGTCTGGCCGGGCCGTCGCCGTCACCGCCGGCAGCCGAGCTTGAGGCGTGGCAGGGCTGTGGAGACGCGCGCTGTTGTTTTGGGGCTCCAGCACATGCGACGGGAGAGAGCTAGGTGCCGCTAGTTGTCGACGAGCAGCGCCCAATGGCTGGCTCTCGCTCCTCCACCGGCCGCCAGCGTGGCCGGCCAGCACCCAACCGCCTCTCCGCTCTCCACCTGCTGCGCTAGACGCAGGCATTAAGAAAGGACCCCTCCATCCCTTCTGCGAACGCCTGCCCCCGAGCATCGCCACTCCCCGGGCCTCAATTGCTGCTGCTGCACCCTTGTCGCGGCGCGGCACCCGTTGATCCTCCCCGTCGTTGCCAAGGGACGGCCTCCTTGCCTCGCGTCTGTTGCCTGTCCAACGCCCAGCCTCCCGCTGCTACCCAGATCATCACCCACGCCAGCCCCGCGACTTCACGCGTCGGGCCCACCTTCTCCAGCTCACCGCTCGCGCACGCGGCTATCTTTGGAGCTGCCTGAGCTTCTACTGCGACCGCACCACCATGGACCATCGCGAATCTGCCGCTCACGACCTGCTCGCCATGTCGCAGGAAGAACGCCTGCACTCCGCCGCGCGTCCGCGCATGCCGTCGCAGGAAACCGACTCGAGCCACAGCGCCGTCAAGAGCGACCGTGACAAGTACACTTCGCCCAACCCTCCCGCCTCGTCCATAACGCCGCCGCCCTCGTCGCAGGTTCCGCCTGCTCCGCCTAGCCGGACTTCGATCCGCACCCCGACCCCGCCCACGCCTGTCCTGTCGTCGCCGCCGCCTACATCGCGGCCCAGCACCCAGGCAGCCGCGCCTGCGCTGTCTTTCACGCTCGAACAAATCAATGGCGCGGCGCCTGAGGAGCTGCGCGATATGGCGGCAGATATGATGGTCGCGCTGCGCGAATCTCGCACGTCCGCAGCCCATCACAAGCTCCAGTACAACATGCTCTGCATGGACAGCGTCGAGGCCCAGAATCGCATGGCCGTTGAGCTTGCCATGGCGCAGCGTGAGGTCGAAGTCCTTCAGCAGGCTGAGGAGCGGCGACGAAACGACATCGCATCTCCTCACCAGAGCTTGCAGCAGCAGCATACTGTCAGCCCCGCAAACGCTACACTGTTGAATGAAATGAGCCGGCACATCCAGATCCTGCAGAACGAGAATGAAGAACTCAGAGACATGCTGGAACACTCCAAGCGCGTGACCGAGCGTAGAGAAGGAGAGATTGCCGGCCTGGTCGAGGAGAATGATCGCCTGCGAGGCCGGATCAGGAAGAACAGGGACCATCTGAATGGCATTCTGGGCGACGTATACGACACCGGTACGCCCATGTCGATAACAAGCACGCCGCGGTATCCAAATACCCCACGCAGCCGGAACCGGGCCCATACTGTAACCGACCCCCGGAACCGCTCCGAGCAAGCGTTCGAAGCATTGCTGCTTGCAGACAAGATGTTGAGTGAGAAGACCACGACGGCACCAACGACACCCACCAGGGGACACGCACCGAAGGCACGCTTCAGCCACACCCGAGGAGCTCAGTCTCTTTCTTCGATGCCAGCCACACCTAACAGCAGATCCAGACCATCGCAGCAGCCTAGCACGGTAGCTGTTCCTCGTACTCCGCCTAGCTTCCGCCCTACAAACCAAGCTCCGCGATCTGCTCCGGCTGCGAACGTGCCCAAGACGCGTCGCCGGGAGAGCACTGACTCAACCATCACAGCTTCAAGCACCGAGAATGTCATCAATGAGTCGGACAAGGATACGGAGATCGATGAGTCACAGGCCAGTCAGATGGCATCGAGCATGTTGCGCCGAACTCCACAACATTACACCATGGGTGGATCCCCCCACGCCAGCCAGAACCAGAGCCAGAGCCAGAGCCACGGGAACAGGGGTAACTCGATCCAAGCGAAACTGTTCGGGCAGGTCAAGAAACCTGGAGTAGGACGGCCGGCAGAGAAAGAAAAGCGAAGCATTTCCGGTGTTGACGACAGTGAGGCTGGCAACTCGGCGAAACGGAGCCGCGTGAATGAGTCTAGCATTGGCCTAGGAATCGGAGGAGTGGGCAGCAGCCCGAAAAGGCCGTAAAGAAGCGCTGTTGGAGTCGGAGTGTGTTACGATGTGACGACTTTCTGTCGGCGTTGATGGCGTATCTGTCAATTCAGGCGAGGAAAACGAGGCTGCTGTTTCATTGTTGCTTCCGTGGTCGTTGACTCGTCCGGAGCTTGATTCCCTCTTTGTATTGCGGTTTTCTTTTGGGTGCTGAACTGGAACCTCCGGCAGGATACCTTTTCGTTCTAAATCAAGTAGCCTACTCGGACAGGGGCAACACTAGTAAGTGTCTGGGAAGAGTCGATGGTAGGACTGTAGTGAATAGCGATAAATAATCAAAGAAATCTGCATTGCGTGCCATTGCTCAAGAATACAGGCGCTTGATCTCTGGACAGGCGTGCGGGCCGAAGCAAGGTGAAAGCCGCGGTGGTGTGTGAGGGATTTTAGAACAAGGCAAGCCAGTATCTGAGTGCCAACCAGACGAGGGAGAAAAGGCGCCGGCTTCACGGTAGCGGGGAGTTGGCGGTGGACCAAGCAAAGCGGGCGGAAAGCTTCCCCATCGGGCAGTCTTCTGTCGCACCAGTCTCCGCCGCCAAGCCAACCCCGTCACCGTCACCTCTCCTCCGTCCGCGCTTTCCGCCAGCTGTCCCTCGCTTTGTCTAGCTTCAACTTCCATGGGCCAGCCATGAGAGCAGCAACTCCCGGCGCGCCATGGCTCCTCAGCGCAGCCCTCATCGCGCTGCTGCTGCTCGCGGGCACGGCGCACGCCTCGCTGGGTGACCGTCTGCCCGACTTCAAGGACTGTGTCAAGGTGAGCCTCGCAGCATGCGAGTAGAGCTGGGCATAGCTACTCACACGTCTTATCCATACAGGTCTGCACTGAAACCAACTGCGATGCGCCGGAGCCACCGCCCATCCGTACGTCTCCGCCCATTGCACCAGTCGTTGCACACCCCCAATTGAACCGCACGTAGCAAACCCAATCTGACACTGCAACGCTCCCTATACAGCCCTCCGCCACCGGCTCCTGCTCTGGGACTGCCCTTCGGAATGCGACTACACCTGCCAGCACATCGTGACGGACAAGCGACTGGCGCGGGATCCGCCATACCGGTCGCCGGTGCTGCAATTCCACGGCAAGTGGCCGTTCCACCGCTTCATGGGCATGCAAGAGCCCTTCTCCGTCCTCTTCTCGCTGCTCAACTACCTCGCGCACGCTTGGGGCATTTCAACCATCCGCTCGCGCATCCCCGACACGTACCCGCTGCGGCGCTACTACATCGTCTTCGGCTACTTCGGCCTCAACGCCTGGACGTGGTCCATGGTCTTCCACACGCGCGACTTTAGCTTCACGGAGAAGATGGACTACTTCGGCGCGGGCGCCTCGGTGCTGTACGGGCTGTACTACACGCCCATCCGCATCTGGCGCTGGGACCGGCCCGAGGCGCCCTACCCGTCGGTCCGCCGCGCGTGGACGGGCACGTGTGCGCTGCTGTACGCCGCGCACGTCGCCTACCTCACGCTGTGGCGCTGGGACTACACGTACAACATGGCCGCCAACGTCGCCGTCGGCATCGTGCACAACCTGCTGTGGTCGTGGTTCGCCATCGAGCGCTACCGCCGCCTCAAGCGCACCTGGGCCGCCTGGCCCGGCCTGATCGTGGCCTGGGTCATCATGGCCATGAGTCTCGAGCTGCTGGATTTCCCGCCGTGGAAGGGCGTCATCGACGCCCATAGCTTGTGGCACCTTGGTACTGTGTTGCCGACTGTCTGGTGGTACATGTTCTTGATCAGGGACGCCGAGGAGGACTTGCACGGCGCGAGGTTGAAGGCGTGAGCTTTGGGTGGGCATTTCCAGTGAGCGTAGAAGAGGGAACCGTGGGACTGGGGAGGATGCTGGATCTTCAACTTTTTTTTTTCTCGTCCTCATCTCTTGTCTTCGTCTACCTCCAGTTGTTGGCCCCACTCGTTGGTTGAATGGGCATCCCGAAGCATCTGCAGGTCCTTTCAATTACTTCCAGTCGCGTTCTTCCTGGCGTTTCGAGAGATATTTGTCCACCCAGAGCCGTAGATGGAAACGAGGGTCTTAGTTGATACCGCGGTTGCCAGTGAAGCGAAAAAAAAAAACCCCCCCCCCCGATCTCTGGTACAGTCAACACAATTTTTCGTCCAACAAGTATATAAGCCATCCCCACCAGCGCCGCAGGCAACTATCACCATACCACTTTTGCCAACAACCACCAACAACTATGAAGCTTTCCATTTCCCTCGCAGTCGCCAGCTTCCTGGCCACCCTCACCGCCGCCCACCCCAACCCCTCTCCCGTCTCTCCCGCCCGCATGCCCCCGACCATGCTTCCCAATCTCGCAGCCAGGTAAACAAAACAAAGCGGATTCCCCTGCGCCCTTGTCGGAGCAAAAAGCGCTAACACACAACGATTTTCACCCGGCCGCAGAGACACCGCCCTGGACCCAGAAATCCACCGTCTATGCCACTGGAGCAAAGAGTGCATTCGCGCGCACGAGGAGGCCGATAAGAAGAAATCAAAGGGCGGTCGGACGTGCAGCGGGAAGAAAGATTGCGAAAACGCGTTCGACGACCTCATGATGGAGATGCGGGTCGAGATCAAGGAGAAGGCCGAGAGGCGCCAGAAAGCCAGGGAAGGCAAGATCGCCGCGCCACCACCGATGTAATCATGGCCGAATGGGAATGAATTGCCCTGACCGCTGACTGAGCCGCGCCCGCCCCATCTGCGGCGAGCTGGCAAGGCAGGTCTTGTGAGATGATGCGGCGGCTGTGGAGGGGTGGGGAGGTGCGTGGAATGGCTTTCGCGCGCGCGTGTGTGTGTGGCGATATATAGACATATCGAATCTTCACTAAAGACGAAATGAAAATGGGTAGGCGTGATGGTCGCTGATCGAACCGGTCCAGTGTTTTCTCATTGTTGCCCCCATTCCGATTTGCAGAAGTCGTATGCAAATGCACACGAGACAAAAGATCAATCAGCTATCTCACTCGCTATTCACCGTTCGGCATCCCATGCCGCTAAGCCACACACGAGCAGCAGAGGGGAAAATGACAAAAATGTCTCTTTCCTCCATCAGGGGGAGGGAACCACTGCTCCCCTCTCGAAAGATGGAGGGAAAGCCTGACGCTTCGTCGAAGAGAGGGACAGCACATCCTGAGAGAAGGGGGGGAGGGTTAGCGCATTCGCTTAGTACGGGAACGACCTTGTGGAGCAACGGAAACGGGAAGGTGGGACACAGGGCGGGGGGGCGGGGAGCGGCTCATCAGGGACGCGAGAGTGTGGGGGCAGCGGCATCCCAGTTGGGTGGAAAAAGCCACCCGTCCCAGATCAAGACAAGGCACGGGGTTGATTCGTTGCGAGTGATCCAAAGCAAAGGAAGAGAGAGAGAGAGGGAGGGGGGGGTGCTGCATGGGGTGTGGGGGTTGGACTTGACTTGCTTCACGGGGAGATGCGAAGGGAGCGGCTGGAGGCGGCGGTGCTGTGCTGGG